>CM019068.1:2435251-2679199 GCA_009667805.1 Leptobrachium leishanense | reverse complement strand
GAGATGGTATTGTGATCCCTTAACAGTATCTAGGGGTTCACATTTGGTAAAATTTAATGCACGGTTTTGCGCCATTGTAATTTTTGTGTTAGGTGTCTTGCCCAAGGACACTTACTGGAGAGGTGCTCTGGGTGGGATTCACACCTGTCTCCACAGTCATAGAGCAGTGATGTTACCTCTACTCCAACCAGCTGGCACTTCACTAGAGTCCTGAGGAACGTCTCAGACCCTATAACCCGCGAGGATAGATTAGAAGACATGACGAAGAAATTCTTGGCCTGGGGTCATCCTAAGGGTCTTTTGACTGAGGAGTATACACGGGCGAGGTCGTTGGATCGCTCTGCTGTCATTTCAAGTAGGGCATCTAAATAAACAAGGGGAGCATATCCCTTTTGTGACAATCACTGCTATCCTTCGCACACATTGGCGCATTATACAGAAAGCATATGGTAATATTCCTTCCTTACAGATGAGCCCTATGTGTGCGGAGAAAAGAAATCAAAATCTTAGGCTCCATAAAGGCTGATATACAGACTACTTTGGGACTTTCCCTGCTTGCATTGTTCATCCTGTAACGGAGTTATTAGATCCGCGCACAGGATGGGAGATTCCCATTCAGGATTACGTTTCCAGGTTGTAGATCACGTCCCAACACTCAGGAGAGGGAGGGATAACATACGATTACTTCAAAAGAAAAAAGGTGGATTCATAGGTTGGATACATTATCGACCAATGGGCTAAATATGGAGTTTGACTTATTTATGTTCTGGTTTAATCTGTATATTTGTGTTTTTAATATCTTGCATTTTCTGTAACAATTCAATGTTTCTTGAATCCAGGACAAACTGAAAACCAGAGAATCTCAATGTGTCCGTCCTGGGAAACCAGAGAATCTCAATGTGTCCTTCCTGGGAAACCAGGGAATCTCAATGTGTCCGTCCTGGGAAACCAGAGAATCTCAATGTGTCCGTCCTGGAAAACCAGAGAATCTCAATGTGTCCGTCCTGGAAAACCAGAGAATCTCAATGTGTCCGTCCTGGGAAACCAGAGAATCTCAATGTATCCGTCCTGGGAAACCAGAGAATCTCAATGTGTCCGTCCTGGAAACCAGAGAATCTCAATGTGTCCGTCCTGGAAACCAGGGAATCTCAATGTGTCCGTCCTGGAAAACCAGAGAATCTCAATGTGTCCGTCCTGGAAACCAGAGAATCTCAATGTGTCCGTCCTGGAAACCAGAGAATCTCAATGTGTCCGTCCTGGGAAACCAGAGAATCTCAATGTATCCGTCCTGGGAAACCAGAATCTCAATGTGTCCGTCCTGGGAAACCAGAGAATCTCAATGTGTCCGTCCTGGAAAACCAGAGAATCTCAATGTGTCCGTCCTGGGAAACCAGAGAATCTCAATGTGTCCGTCCTGGAAAACCAGAGAATCTCAATGTGTCCTTCCTGGAAAACCAGAGAATCTCAATGTGTCCGTCCTGGGAAACCAGAGAATCTCAATGTGTCCGTCCTGGAAAACCAGAGAATCTCAATGTGTCCGTCCTGGAAAACCAGAGAATCTCAATGTGTCCGTCCTGGAAAACCAGAGAATCTCAATGTGTCCGTCCTGGAAAACCAGAGAATCTCAATGTGTCCTTCCTGGAAAACCAGAGAATCTCAATGTGTCCGTCCTGGAAAACCAGAGAATCTCAATGTATCTTTCCTGGAAAACCAGAGAATCTCAATGTGTCCGTCCTGGGAAACCAGAGAATCTCAATGTGTCCGTCCTGGGAAACCAGAGAATCTCAATGTGTCCGTCCTGGAAAACCAGAGAATCTCAATGTGTCCGTCCTGGAAAACCAGAGAATCTCACTGTGTCCGTCCTGGGACACCAGAGAATCTCAATGTGTCCGTCCTGGGAAACCAGAGAATCTCAATGTGTCCGTCCTGGGAAACCAGAGAATCTCAATGTGTCCGTCCTGGAAAACCAGAGAATCTCAATGTGTCCGTCCTGGAAAACCAGAGAATCTCAATGTGTCTGTCCTGGAAAACCAGAGAATCTCAATGTATCCGTCCTGGGAAACCAGAGAATCTCAATGTGTCCGTCCTGGAAAACCAGAGAATCTCAATGTGTCTGTCCTGGAAAACCAGAGAATCTCAATGTGTCCGTCCTGGAAAACCAGAGAATCTCAATGTGTCCGTCCTGGAAAACCAGAGAATCTCAATGTGTCCGTCCTGGAAAACCAGAGAATCTCAATGTGTCCGTCCTGGAAAACCAGAGAATCTCAATGTGTCCGTCCTGGGAAACCAGAGAATCTCAATGTGTCCGTCCTGGAAAACCAGAGAATCTCAATGTATCCATCCTGGGAAACCAGAGAATCTCAATGTGTCCTGGACGGAAAACCAGAGAATCTCAATGTGTCCGTCCTGGAAACCAGAGAATCTCAATGTGTCCGTCCTGGAAAACCAGAGAATCTCAATGTGTCCGTCCTGGAAAACCAGAGAATCTCAATGTGTCCGTCCTGGAAACCAGAGAATCTCAATGTATCCGTCCTGGAAACCAGAGAATCTCAATGTGTCCGTCCTGGAAAACCAGAGAATCTCAATGTGTCCGTCCTGGGAAACCAGAGAATCTCAATGTGTCCGTCCTGGAAAACCAGAGAATCTCAATGTGTCCGTCCTGGAAACCAGAAATCTCAATGTGTCCGTCCTGGGAAACCAGAGAATCTCAATGTGTCCGTCCTGGAAACCAGAGAATCTCAATGTGTCCGTCCTGGAAAACCAGAGAATCTCAATGTGTCCGTCCTGGAAAACCAGAGAATCTCAATGTGTCCGTCCTGGGAACCAGAGAATCTCAATGTGTCTGTCCTGGAAACCAGAGAATCTCAATGTGTCCGTCCTGGGAAACCAGAGAATCTCAATGTATCCGTCCTGGGAAACCAGAGAATCTCAATGTGTCCGTCCTGGGAAACCAGAGAATCTCAATGTGTCCGTCCTGGGAAACCAGGGAATCTCAATGTGTCCGTCCTGGGAAACCAGAGAATCTCAATGTGTCCGTCCTGGAAAACCAGAGAATCTCAATGTGTCCGTCCTGGAAAACCAGAGAATCTCAATGTGTCCTTCCTGGGAAACCAGAGAATCTCAATGTATCCGTCCTGGGAAACCAGAGAATCTCAATGTGTCCGTCCTGGGAAACCAGAGAATCTCAATGTGTCCGTCCTGGAAAACCAGAGAATCTCAATGTGTCCGTCCTGGGAAACCAAAGAATCTCAATGTGTCCGTCCTGGGAAACCAGAGAATCTCAATGTGTCCGTCCTGGGAAACCAGAGAATCTCAATGTGTCCGTCCTGGAAAACCAGAGAATCTCAATGTGTCCGTCCTGGAAAACCAGAGAATCTCAATGTGTCCGTCCTGGAAAACCAGAGAATCTCAATGTATCCGTCCTGGAAAACCAGAGAATCTCAATGTGTCCGTCCTGGAAAACCAGAGAATCTCAATGTGTCCGTCCTGGAAAACCAGAGAATCTCAATGTGTCCGTCCTGGAAAACCAGAGAATCTCAATGTGTCCGTCCTGGAAAACCAGAGAATCTCAATGTATCCGTCCTGGAAAACCAGAGAATCTCAATGTGTCCGTCCTGGAAAACCAGAGAATCTCAATGTGTCCTTCCTGGAAAACCAGAGAATCTCAATGTGTCCGTCCTGGGAAACCAGAGAATCTCAATGTGTCCGTCCTGGAAAACCAGAGAATCTCAATGTGTCCGTCCTGGAAACCAGAGAATCTCAATGTGTCCGTCCTGGAAAACCAGAGAATCTCAATGTGTCCGTCCTGGAAAACCAGAGAATCTCAATGTGTCCTTCCTGGAAAACCAGAGAATCTCAATGTGTCCGTCCTGGAAAACCAGAGAATCTCAATGTATCTTCCTGGAAAACAGAGAATCTCAATGTGTCCGTCCTGGAAAACCAGAGAATCTCAATGTGTCCGTCCTGGACACCAGAGAATCTCAATGTGTCCGTCCTGGGAAACCAGAGAATCTCAATGTGTCCGTCCTGGAAAACCAGAGAATCTCAATGTGTCCGTCCTGGAAAACCAGAGAATCTCAATGTGTCTGTCCTGGAAAACCAGAGAATCTCAATGTATCCGTCCTGGAAACCAGAGAATCTCAATGTGTCCGTCCTGGAAAACCAGAGAATCTCAATGTGTCCTGTCCTGGAAAACCAGAGAATCTCAATGTATCCGTCCTGGGAAACCAGAGAATCTCAATGTGTCCGTCCTGGAAAACCAGAGAATCTCAATGTGTCTGTCCTGGAAAACCAGAGAATCTCAATGTGTCCGTCCTGGGAAACCAGAGAATCTCAATGTGTCCGTCCTGGGAAACCAGAGAATCTCAATGTGTCCGTCCTGGAAAACCAGAGAATCTCAATGTGTCCGTCCTGGAAAACCAGAGAATCTCAATGTGTCCGTCCTGGAAAACCAGAGAATCTCAATGTGTCCGTCCTGGAAAACCAGAGAATCTCAATGTGTCCTGTGACGGAAAACCAGAGAATCTCAATGTGTCCGTCCTGGGAAACCAGAGAATCTCAATGTGTCCGTCCTGGAAAACCAGAGAATCTCAATGTGTCCGTCCTGGAAAACCAGAGAATCTCAATGTGTCCGTCCTGGAAAACTAGAGAATCTCAATGTGTCCGTCCTGGAAAACCAGAGAATCTCAATGTATCCGTCCTGGGAAACCAAAGAATCTCAATGTGTCCGTCCTGGGAAACCAGAGAATCTCAATGTGTCCGTCCTGGAAAACCAGAGAATCTCAATGTGTCCGTCCTGGGAAACCAGAGAATCTCAATGTGTCCGTCCTGGAAAACCAGAGAATCTCAATGTGTCCGTCCTGGAAAACCAGAGAATCTCAATGTATCCGTCCTGGAAAACCAGAGAATCTCAATGAATCCGTCCTGGGAAACCAGAGAATCTCAATGTGTCCGTCCTGGGAAACCAGAGAATCTCAATGTATCCGTCCTGGGAAACCAGAGAATCTCAATGTGTCCGTCCTGGGAAACCAGAGAATCTCAATGTGTCCGTCCTGGGAAACCAGAGAATCTCAATGTGTCCGTCCTGGGAAACCAGAGAATCTCAATGTGTCCTTCCTGGGAAACCAGAGAATCTCAATGTGTCCGTCCTGGAAAACCAGAGAATCTCAATGTGTCTGTCCTGGAAAACCAGAGAATCTCAATGTGTCCGTCCTGGAAAACCAGAGAATCTCAATGTGTCCGTCCTGGAAAACCAGAGAATCTCAATGTGTCCGTCCTGGGAAACCAGAGAATCTCAATGTGTCCGTCCTGGGAAACCAGAGAATCTCAATGTGTCCGTCCTGGAAAACCAGAGAATCTCAATGTATCCGTCCTGGAAAACCAGAGAATCTCAATGTATCCGTCCTGGGAAACCAGAGAATCTCAATGTGTCCGTCCTGGAAAACCAGAGAATCTCAATGTATCCGTCCTGGAAAACCAGAGAATCTCAATGTGTCTGTCCTGGAAAACCAGAGAATCTCAATGTGTCCGTCCTGGGAAACCAGAGAATCTCAATGTATCCGTCCTGGAAAACCAGAGAATCTCAATGTGTCCGTCCTGGAAAACCAGAGAATCTCAATGTATCCGTCCTGGAAAACCAGAGAATCTCAATGTGTCTGTCCTGGAAACCAGAGAATCTCAATGTGTCCGTCCTGGGAAACCAGAGAATCTCAATGTATCCGTCCTGGGAACCAGAGAATCTCAATGTGTCCTTCCTGGGAAACCAGAGAATCTCAATGTGTCCGTCCTGGAAAACCAGAGAATCTCAATGTGTCCGTCCTGGGAAACCAGAGAATCTCAATGTGTCCGTCCTGGGAAACCAGAGAATCTCAATGTGTCCGTCCTGGAAAACCAGAGAATCTCAATGTGTCCGTCCTGGGAAACCAGAGAATCTCAATGTGTCCTTCCTGGGAAACCAGAGAATCTCAATGTGTCCGTCCTGGAAAACCAGAGAATCTCAATGTGTCCGTCCTGGAAAACCAGAGAATCTCAATGTATCCGTCCTGGAAAACTAGAGAATCTCAATGTGTCTTTCCTGGAAAACCAGAGAATCTCAATGTGTCCTTCCTGGAAAACCAGAGAATCTCAATGTGTCCGTCCTGGGAAACCAAAGAATCTCAATGTGTCCGTCCTGGAAAACCAGAGACTCTCAATGTGTCCGTCCTGGAAAACCAGAGAATCTCAATGTATCCGTCCTGGGAAACCAGAGAATCTCAATGTGTCCGTCCTGGGAAACCAGAGAATCTCAATGTGTCCTTCCTGGAAAACCAGAGAATATCAATGTGTCCGTCCTGGGAAACCAGAGAATCTCAATGTGTCCGTCCTGGAAAACCAGAGAATCTCAATGTGTCCGTCCTGGAAAACCAGAGAATCTCAATGTGTCCGTCCTGGGAAACCAGAGAAATCTCAATGTATCCGTCCTGGGAAACCAAAGAATCTCAATGTGTCCTTCCTGGAAAACCAGAGAATCTCAATGTGTCCGTCCTGGGAAACCAGAGAAATCTCAATGTGTCCGTCCTGAAAAACCAGAGAATCTCAATGTGTCCGTCCTGGGAAACCAGAGAAATCTCAATGTATCCGTCCTGGGAAACCAAAGAATCTCAATGTGTCCGTCCTGGGAAACCAGAGAATCTCAATGTGTCCGTCCTGGGAAACCAGAGAATCTCAATGTGTCCGTCCTGGGAAACCAGAGAATCTCAATGTGTCCTTCCTGGAAAACCAGAGAATCTCAATGTGTCCGTCCTGGGAAACCAGAGAAATCTCAATGTGTCCGTCCTGAAAAACCAGAGAATCTCAATGTGTCCGTCCTGGAAAACCAGAGAATCTCAATGTGTCCTTCCTGGAAAACCAGAGAATCTCAATGTGTCCGTCCTGGGAAACCAGAGAAATCTCAATGTGTCCGTCCTGAAAAACCAGAGAATCTCAATGTGTCCGTCCTGGGAAACCAGAGAAATCTCAATGTATCCGTCCTGGGAAACCAAAGAATCTCAATGTGTCCGTCCTGGGAAACCAGAGAATCTCAATGTGTCCGTCCTGGGAAACCAGAGAATCTCAATGTGTCCGTCCTGGGAAACCAGAGAATCTCAAGGTGTCCGTCCTGGGAAACCAGAGAATCTCAATGTGTCCGTCCTGGAAAACCAGAGAATCTCAATGTGTCCTTCCTGGAAAACCAGAGAATCTCAATGTGTCCGTCCTGGGAAACCAGAGAATCTCAATGTGTCCGTCCTGGAAAACCAGAGAATCTCAATGTGTCCGTCCTGGGAAACCAGAGAATCTCAATGTGTCCGTCCTGGAAAACCAGAGAATCTCAATGTGTCCGTCCTGGGAAACCAGAGAATCTCAATGTGTCCTTCCTGGGAAACCAGAGAATCTCAATGTGTCCGTCCTGGAAAACCAGAGAATCTCAATGTGTCCGTCCTGGGAAACCAGAGAATCTCAATGTGTCCGTCCTGGAAAACCAGAGAATCTCAATGTGTCCTTCCTGGAAAACCAGAGAATCTCAATGTGTCCTTCCTGGAAAACCAGAGAATCTCAATGTGTCCTTCCTGGGAAACCAGAGAATCTCAATGTGTCCGTCCTGGGAAACCAGAGAATCTCAATGTGTCCTTCCTGGGAAACCAAAGAATCTCAATGTGTCCGTCCTGGGAAACCAGAGAATCTCAATGTGTCCGTCCTGGGAAACCAGAGAAATCTCAATGTATCCGTCCTGGGAACCAAAGAATCTCAATGTGTCCGTCCTGGAAACCAGAGAATCTCAATGTGTCCGTCCTGGGAAACCAGAGAATCTCAATGTGTCCTTCCTGGGAAACCAAAGAATCTCAATGTGTCCGTCCTGGGAAACCAGAGAATCTCAATGTGTCCGTCCTGGGAAACCAGAGAAATCTCAATGTATCCGTCCTGGGAAACCAAAGAATCTCAATGTGTCCGTCCTGGGAAACCAGAGAATCTCAATGTGTCCGTCCTGGGAAACCAGAGAATCTCAATGTGTCCGTCCTGGGAAACCAGAGAAATCTCAATGTATCCGTCCTGGGAAACCAAAGAATCTCAATGTGTCCGTCCTGGGAAACCAGAGAATCTCAATGTGTCCGTCCTGGGAAACCAGAGAATCTCAATGTGTCCGTCCTGGGAAACCAGAGAAATCTCAATGTGTCCTTCCTGGAAAACCAGAGAATCTCAATGTGTCCTTCCTGGAAAACCAGAGAATCTCAATGTGTCCGTCCTGGGAAACCAGAGAATCTCAATGTGTCCGTCCTGGAAAACCAGAGAATCTCAATGTGTCCGTCCTGGAAAACCAGAGAATCTCAATGTATCTGTCCTGGAAAACCAGAGACTCTCAATGTGTCCGTCCTGGAAAACCAGAGAATCTCAATGTGTCCGTCCTGGGAAACCAGAGAATCTCAATGTGTCCGTCCTGGGAAACCAGAGAATCTCAATGTGTCCGTCCTGGGAAACCAGAGAATCTCAATGTGTCTGTCCTGGAAAACCAGAGAATCTCAATGTGTCCGTCCTGGGAAACCAGAGAATCTCAATGTGTCCGTCCTGGAAAACCAGAGAATCTCAATGTGTCCGTCCTGGAAAACCAGAGAATCTCAATGTGTCCGTCCTGGGAAACCAGAGAATCTCAATGTGTCCGTCCTGGGAAACCAGAGAATCTCAATGTGTCCGTCCTGGAAAACCAGAGAATCTCAATGTGTCCGTCCTGGGAAACCAGAGAATCTCAATGTGTCCGTCCTGGAAAACCAGAGAATCTCAATGTATCCGTCCTGGGAAACCAGAGAATCTCAATGTGTCCGTCCTGGGAAACCAGAGAATCTCAATGTGTCCGTCCTGGGAAACTAGAGACTCTCAATGTGTCCGTCCTGGGAAACCAGAGAATCTCAATGTGTCCGTCCTGGGAAACCAGAGAAATCTCAATGTGTCCTTCCTGGAAAACCAGAGAAATCTCAATGTGTCCGTCCTGGGAAACCAGAGAATCTCAATGTGTCCGTCCTGGAAAACCAGAGAATCTCAATATGTCTGTCCTGGAAAACCAGATAATCTCAATGTGTCCGTCCTGGGAAACCAGAGAATCTCAATGTGTCCGTCCTGGAAAACCAGAGAATCTCAATGTGTCCGTCCTGGAAAACCAGAGAAATCTCAATGTGTCCGTCCTGGAAAACCAGAGAAATCTCAATGTGTCCGTCCTGGTAAAATACTTTATAAATAAATAATAAACATGCTTGCTGTTCTGTATCAAGTGCCTTGGAGTAATAACTAGAATTCTTTTTCCCCCTCAGGATGGTGTCATGCCCCCCCCATGAGAGCTCCATATGACGGCTGCCCCTGTTCCCAGGTGATATCAGATTGATTCTAGATGCTTTTCCATTGTATAACATGTATCAGATATGTATTAACTGTATAGATTTGGGAAATTATGATCGATTAAATTTAAATGTGATACTATTAACTCGTGTGGTTTACCCCCAATTCTAGAATTGTATGGACTTTCCCCACTATGGGCCCTATTACATTCTTTGTGCAAATGCGCTCGCGCAGCGCAGTTTTTCTTGCGCACGAAAAAAACTGTTATCGCGCAAAAATTAACGTGGTATTACAATCCTCGCACATTTTTTCAGCCGTCAAAAAATAACGCAAGTAAAACGGACGCGCAAATTGTGATTAAGAGGACCGACATACTGATTGAACTTGGCTGAGAAGTTAAAGACCAGTCTTTCCATGGCCGCTAGATGGCAGCAGAGAGCTATGTATGTTCTCCAAGTGGCTGTAAAACACGTGTAAATACACAACAACACGGGGAAAGTGTAAAAAGGATCACAACTAGATTCCAAGTGGTCGATTCATGAGTGTCTGGACTAATGGTTATTATGGACTAATGGTTATTATGGATTAATGGTTATTATGGATTAATGGTTATTATGGACTAATGGTTATTATGGACTAATGGTTATTATGGATTAATGGTTATTATGGACTAATGGTTATTATGGACTAATGGTTATTATGGATTAATGGTTATTATGGATTAATGGTTATTATGGACTAATGGTTATTATGAACTAATGGTTATTATGGACTAATGGTTATTATGGACTAATGGTTATTATGGATTAATGGTTATTATGGACTAATGGTTATTATGGATTAATGGTTATTATGGACTAATGGTTATTATGGACTAATGGTTATTATGGATTAATGGTTATTATGGACTAATGGTTATTATGTACTAATGGATATTATGAACTAATGGTTATTATGGATTAATGGTTATTATGGACTAATGGTTATTATGAACTAATGGTTATTATGGACTAATGGTTATTATGGATTAATGGTTATTATGGACTAATGGTTATTATGGATTAATGGTTATTATGGACTAATGGTTATTATGGATTAATGGTTATTATGGACTAATGGTTATTATGGATTAATGGTTATTATGAACTAATGGTTATTATGGACTAATGGTTATTATGGACTAATGGTTATTATGGATTAATGGTTATTATGGATTAATGGTTATTATGGACTAATGGTTATTATGGATTAATGGTTATTATGGATTAATGGTTATTATGGACTAATGGTTATTATGGACTAATGGCTATTATGGACTAATGGTTATTATGGACTAATGGTTATTATGGACTAATGGTTATTATGAACTAATGGTTATTATGGACTAATGGTTATTATGGATTAATGGTTATTATGGACTAATGGTTATTATGGATTAATGGTTATTATGGACTAATGGTTATTATGGATTAATGGTTATTATGAACTAATGGTTATTATGGACTAATGGTTATTATGTACTAATGGTTATTATGGACTAATGGTTATTATGGACTAATGGTTATTATGAACTAATGGTTATTATGGATTAATGGTTATTATGGACTAATGGTTATTATGGATTAATGGATATTATGAACTAATGGTTATTATGGACTAATGGTTATTATGGATTAATGGTTATTATGGATTAATGGTTATTATGAACTAATGGTTATTATGGACTAATGGTTATTATGTATTAATGGTTATTATGGACTAATGGTTATTATGGATTAATGGTTATTATGGATTAATGGTTATTATGGACTAATGGTTATTATGGATTAATGGTTATTATGGACTAATGGTTATTATGGACTAATGGTTATTATGAACTAATGGTTATTATGGACTAATGGTTATTATGGATTAATGGTTATTATGGACTAATGGTTATTATGGATTAATGGTTATTATGGACTAATGGTTATTATGGACTAATGTTATTATGGATTAATGGTTATTATGGACTAATGGTTATTATGGACTAATGGTTATTATGAACTAATGGTTATTATGGATAATGGTTATTATGATTAATGGTTATTATGGACTAATGGTTATTATGGATTAATGTTATTATGGACTAATGGTTATTATGGATTAATGGTTATTATGACTAATGGTTATTATGGACTAATGGTTATTATGTACTAATGGTTATTATGGACTAATGGTTATTATGACTAATGGTTATTATGGATTAATGGTATTATGAACTAATGGTTATTATGGATTAATGGTTATTATGGACTAATGGTTATTATGGATTAATGGATATTATGAACTAATGGTTATTATGGACTAATGGTTATTATGGATTAATGGTTATTATGAACTAATGGTTATTATGGACTAATGGATATTATGAACTAATGGTTATTATGGATTAATGGTTATTATGAACTAATGGTTATTATGGACTAATGGTTATTATGTACTAATGGTTATTATGGACTAATGGTTATTATGTACTAATGGTTATTATGGACTAATGGTTATTATGGACTAATGGTTATTATGGACTAATGGTTATTATGGATTAATGGTTATTATGGACTAATGGTTATTATGGATTAATGGTTATTATGGATTAATGGTTATTATGGACTAATGGTTATTATGAACTAATGGTTATTATGGATTAATGGTTATTATGGATTAATGGTTATTATGAACTAATGGTTATTATGGACTAATGGTTATTATGGACTAATGGTTATTATGAACTAATGGTTATTATGGATTAATGGTTATTATGGATTAATGGTTATTATGGACTAATGGTTATTATGGATTAATGGTTATTATGGATTAATGGTTATTATGGACTAATGGTTATTGGACTAATGGTTATTATGGATTAATGGTATTATGAACTAATGGTTATTATGAACTAATGGTTATTATGGCTAATGGTTATTATGGATTAATGGTTATTATGGACTAATGGTTATTATGGACTAATGGTTATTATGGATTAATGGTTATTATGGATTAATGGTTATTATGGATTAATGGTTATTATGAACTAATGGTTATTATGGACTAATGGTTATTATGGATTAATGGTTATTATGGACTAATGGTTATTATGGATTAATGGTTATTATGAACTAATGGTTATTATGGACTAATGGTTATTATGGACTAATGGTTATTATGAACTAATGGTTATTATGGATTAATGGATTAATGGTTATTATGGATTAATGGTTATTATGGACTAATGGTTATTATGGATTAATGGTTATTATGGACTAATGGTTATTATGGATTAATGGTTATTATGGATTAATGGTTATTATGAACTAATGGTTATTATGGACTAATGGTTATTATGAACTAATGGTTATTATGGATTAATGGTTATTATGGATTAATGGTTATTATGGATTAATGGTTATTATGAACTAATGGTTATTATGGATTAATGGTTATTATGGATTAATGGGTATTATGGACTAATGGTTATTATGGATTAATGGTTATTATGGACTAATGGTTATTATGGATTAATGGTTATTATGAACTAATGGTTATTATGGACTAATGGTTATTATGGACTAATGGTTATTATGGATTAATGGTTATTATGAACTAATGGTTATTATGGATTAATGGTTATTATGGACTAATGGTTATTATGGACTAATGGCTATTATGAACTAATGGTTATTATGAACTAATGGTTATTATGGATTAATGGATATTATGAACTAATGGTTATTATGGATTAATGGTTATTATGAACTAATGGTTATTATGGACTAATGGTTATTATGAACTAATGGTTATTATGGACTAATGGTTATTATGGATTAATGGATATTATGGATTAATGGTTATTATGGATTAATGGTTATTATGGATTAATGGATATTATGAACTAATGGTTATTATGAACTAATGGTTATTATGGACTAATGGTTATTATGGACTAATGGCTATTATGGACTAATGGTTATTATGGATTAATGGTTATTATGGATTAATGGTTATTATGAACTAATGGTTATTATGGACTAATGGCTATTATGGACTAATGGTTATTATGGACTAATGGTTATTATGGATTAATGGTTATTATGAACTAATGGTTATTATGGATTAATGGTTATTATGGACTAATGGCTATTATGGACTAATGGTTATTATGGACTAATGGTTATTATGGATTAATGGTTATTATGAACTAATGGTTATTATGGACTAATGGCTATTATGGACTAATGGTTATTATGGATTAATGGTTATTATGGATTAATGGTTATTATGAACTAATGGTTATTATGAACTAATGGTTATTATGGACTAATGGTTATTATGGACTAATGGCTATTATGGACTAATGGTTATTATGGATTAATGGTTATTATGGATTAATGGTTATTATGAACTAATGGTTATTATGAACTAATGGTTATTATGGACTAATGGCTATTATGGACTAATGGTTATTATGGACTAATGGTTATTATGGATTAATGGTTATTATGGATTAATGGTTATTATGAACTAATGGTTATTTGCTGAGATGTGGCTACAGAGCCAAAAGGCAAATTTATCCTGTACCCCTCCCTCCCCCCTCCCTTCTCTATTCCTAAACTTGACTTTACAGTCTGCTGCGGATGTTTCCTGAGAGCTGACACACACCGCACACGCACAGTACACACACAGCACACGCACAGTACACGCACACCGACAGTACACGCACACCGCACAGTTACACCGCACCGCCGCACACGCACAGTACACGCACACCGCACACGCACAGTACACACACACCACCGCACACGCACAGTACACACACACACCGCACACTACACACGCACCGCACACGCACAGTACACCACACAGTGTACACCACACCGTACACACACACAGTACACACACACCGTACACACACACCGCACACACACACAGTACACACACACCGCACACGCACAGTACACACACAGCACACGCACAGAGTACGCAACACAGCACACAGACACTACACACACACCGCACACGCACACTACACAACACACACCGCACCACCGCACACGCCAGTACACACACCGCACACGCACAGTACACACAGCCGCACCACACGCACAGTAACACATCACCAGCACACTACACACCACACCGCACACTACACACACACCGCACACGCACAGTACACACACACACCGCACACGCACAGTACACACACACAGCACACTACACACACACCGCACACGCACACTACACACACACCGCACACGCACAGTACACACACACCGCACACGCACAGTACACACACACCGCACACGCACAGTACACACACACCGCACACGCACAGTACACACACACACCGCACACGCACAGTACACACACACACGCACACGCACAGTACACACACACACCGCACACGCACAGTACACACACACACCGCACACGCACAGTACACACACACAGCCGCACACGCGCACAGTACACACACACACCGCACACGCACAGTACACACACACACCGCACACGCACAGTACACACACACCAGCACACGCACAGTACACACACACCGCACACGCACAGTACACACACACCGCACACGCACAGTACACACACACCGCACACGCACAGTACACACACACCGCACACGCACAGTACACACACACCGCACACGCACAGTACACACACAGCACACGCACAGTACACACACAGCACAAGCACAGTACACACACAGCACAAGCACAGTACACACACAGCACACACACACAGCACACTACACACACACCGCACACGCACAGTACACACACGCACACGCACAGTACACGCACACCGCACACGCACAGTACACACACACCGCACACGCACAGTACACACACACCGCACACGCACAGTACACACACAGCACACGCACAGTACACACACACCGCACACGCACAGTACACACACCGCACACGCACAGTACACGCACACCGCACACGCACAGTACACACACACCGCACACGCACAGTACACACACACCGCACACGCACAGTACACACACACCGCACACGCACAGTACACACACACCGCACACGCACAGTACACACACACCGCACACGCACAGTACACACACAGCACACGCACAGTACACACACAGCACAAGCACAGTACACACACAGCACAAGCACAGTACACACACACCGCACACACACACAGCACACTACACACACACCGCACACGCACAGTACACACACCGCACACGCACAGTACACGCACACCGCACACGCACAGTACACACACACCGCACACGCACAGTACACACACAGCACACGCACAGTACACACACACCGCACACGCACAGTACACACACACCGCACACGCACAGTACACACCAGCACACGCACAGTACACACACACCGCACACGCACAGTACACACACACCGCACACGCACAGTACACACACACCGCACACGCACAGTACACACACAGCACACGCACAGTACACACACACCGCACACGCACAGTACACACACAGCACACGCACAGTACACACACACCGCACACGCACAGTACACACACACCGCACACGCACAGTACACACACAGCACACGCACAGTACACACACACCGCACACGCACAGTACACACACAGCACACGCACAGTACACACACACCGCACACGCACAGTACACACACAGCACACGCACAGTACACACACACCGCACACGCACAGTACACACACACCGCACACGCACAGTACACACACACACCGCACACGCACAGTACACACACACCGCACACGCACAGTACACACACACCGCACACGCACAGTACCACACACACCGCACACGCACAGTACACCACACCGCACACGCACAGTACACACACACCGCACACGCACAGACACACACACCGCACACGCACAGTACACACACACCGCACACGCACAGTACACACACACCGCACACGCACAGTACACACACACCGCACACGCACAGTACACACACACGCCACACGCACAGTACACACACACCGCACACGCACAGTACACACACACCGCACACGCACAGTACACACACACCGCACACGCACAGTACACACACAGCACACGCACAGTACACACACAGCACACGCACAGTACACACACAGCACAAGCACAGTACACACACAGCACAAGCACAGTACACACACCGCACACGCACAGTACACACACAGCACATGCACAGTACACACACCGCACACACACAGTACACACACCGTACAGCACACACACACACCGCACATGCACACGCACAGTACACACACACAGTACACACACACCGCACACGCACAGTACACACACCCCGCACACGCACAGTACACACACACACCGCACACGCACAGTACACACACCCCGCACACGCACAGTACACACACACACCGCACACGCACAGTACACACACACCGCACACGCACAGTACACACACAGCACACGCACAGTACACACACACCGCACACGCACAGTACACACACACAGCACACGCACAGTACACACACACCGCACACGCACAGTACACACACACCGCACACGCACAGTACACACACACAGCACACTACACACACACCGCACACGCACAGTACACACACCGCACACGCACAGTACACACACAGCACACGCACAGTACACACACAGCACACGCACAGTACACACACACCGCACACGCACAGTACACACACACCGCACACGCACAGTACACACACACCGCACACGCACAGTACACACACCGCACGCACAGTACACACACACCGCACACGCACAGTACACACACACAGCACAAGCACAGTACACACACCGCACAAGCACAGTACACACACCGCACACGCACAGTACACACACAGCACACGCACAGTACACACACCACACAAACACAGTACACACACACCGCACACTATTCTTCCAGCTCAGACTGAAGAATCCATCATATGATTTGAGCATTTCCAGCAGTATTTCTGTAAATCACTGAGTTCACCAAGGTGTCTAAACAACACAGCACTCACAACCATACACACACACACACACAGCACTCACAACCATACACACACACACACACAGCACTCACAACCATACACACACACACACACAGCACTCACAACCATACACACACACACACACAGCACTCACAACCATACACACACACACAGCACTCACAACCATACACACACACACAGCACTCACAACCATACACACACACACAGCACTCACAACCATACACACACACACAGCACTCACAACCATACACACACACACAGCACTCACAACCATACACACACAGCACTCACAACCACACACAGCACTCACAACCATACACACACACACACAGCACTCACAACCACACACACACACAGCACTCACAACCACACACAGCACTCACAACCACACACACCACTCACAACCATACACACACAGCACTCACAACCACACACACATAGCACTCACAACCATACACACACACAGCACTCACAACCATACACACACAGCACTGACAACCATACACACACACAGCACTCACAACCATACACACACACGGCACTCACAACCATACACACACACGGCACTCACAACCATACACACACACGGCACTCACAACCATACACACACACAGCACTCACAACCATACACACACACAGCACTCACAACCATACACACACACAGCACTCACAACCATACACACACACAGCACTCACAACCATACACACACAGCACTCACAACCATACACACACACAGCACTCACAAACATACACACACAGCACTCACAAACATACACACACACAGCACTCACAAACATACACACACAGCACTCACAACCATACAGGCTCTGTCCTTGGTCCTCTGCTCTTTTCCATCTACACCTCCTCCCTGGGCAAAATCATCAACAGCTTTGGCTTTAATTACCACCTCTACGCTGATGACACTCAGATCTACCTCTCTACCCCTGATCTCTCTCCCCCTGTCCTTTCAAAAGTCAGTGACTGTTTATCTGGCATCTCCTCCTGGATGGCCTCCCACCACCTAAAGATCAACATGTCAAAGACTGAACTCCTACTTATTCCTCCCTCCAATGCCTCCCCACCTCCTGACTTCTCTATCACGGTGGAGGGTATCACCATCTCCCCATCAAACCAAGTTCGCTGTCTTGGAGTTACACTGGACTCTGCTCTTTCCTTCATCCCCCACATCCAGTCTCTTTCCTCCTCCTGCCGATACCAACTGCGTAATATTTCCAGAATTCGGCCATTTCTTACCGCTGTCACCACAAAACAACTCATACACGCCCTGGTAATCTCCCGACTCGACTATTGCAATAATCTCTTATCTGGCCTCCCTCTGTCCCGCCTCTCCCCCCTACAATCCATCCTGAACGCCTCCGCCAGGCTAATTCACCTCACCCGCCGCTCTGTCTCTGCCGCTCCCCTCTGCGAGTCCCTTCACTGGCTCCTCATCCACCTCACCTGCCGCTCTGTCTCTGCCGCTCCCCTCTGCGAGTCCCTTCACTGGCTCCCCATCCACTGCAGAATTAAGTTCAAAATCCTTATCCTTACCTACAAAACCCTCACTAACTCAGCTCCCCACTACCTGTCCTCACTAATCACCAAATACACCCCAGCCCGCTCCCTAAGGTCAAACAGTGACCTGCGCCTAGCTTCTCCCCGCATCACCTCTTCCCATGATAGACTGCAGGATTTCTCACGCGCAGCCCCCACTCTCTGGAACGCTCTCCCTCGTACTGTCAGACTTTCCCCTAACTTCTCTTCCTTCAACGCTCCCTGAAAACATTCCTATTTAGGGAAGCCGACCCCCCCAACTCACTGACACAACCATCAATCACTCTCACCTTACAGTCCTCTCCTCCTGTTTCCAACCCCAACCCTCCCAGATTGTGAGTTCCTACGGGAATAGGGCCCTCATCTCCTCCTGTACTGTTTGTCAAATGTTGTTCAATGTATTGTAACCCTGTCTATACTGTGCTTATTGTACAGCGCTGCGGAATATGCTGGCGCTTTATAAAGAATAATAGTAATACACACACACACACAGCACTCACAACCATACACACACACACACACAGCACTCACAACCATACACACACACACACACAGCACTCACAACCACACACACACACACACACAGCACTCACAACCATACACACACACACAGCACTCACAACCATACACACACACACACACGACACTCACAACCATACACACACACACACACACAACAATCCATTTATTGCCAACTCAGACCACGTATCTGGTTTCTTATAAAGGAAACCTTGTACAACTGTAAAAAAAATAATCCTTTGGTTTCCAACGACTTGATGCAGAGAGAGGAGAGAAAAATGTTAAAAGGGACGGAAATGAAAAGAAGGATTTTCAGGAAGAAAAGTCCATTAAAACATCACCCCCCCACCCCCCCAACAGGGAATCACATCAAAGACAGGAATAAATGCATTAAAAAGTCGACTCCTGGGGGACCTGGCACAAGTCATGAAACGCCAGCAGAGGAGGCTGAAAAGGACCAGGGAGAAGCAGAGAGAGCACTTTTCAGGGGGAAGAGGAAGCACATTGAAGGCTGAGAACCCCCGGAGGCTTTGGGTGTTTCAAGGTGTAAACTTGGCAAGAAGGTCTAATGAGCCGCAGGCTGGCATCTCCATTACCTGAACTGTCTGTGTAACGAGCCGCAGGCTGGCATCTCCAATACCTGAACTGTCTGTGTAACGAGTCGCAGGCTGGCATCTCCATTACCTGAACTGTCTGTAACGAGCCGCAGGCTGGCATCTCCATTACCTGAACTGTCTGTGTAACGAGCCGCAGGCTGGCATCTCCATTACCTGAACTGTCTGTGTAACGAGCCGCAGGCTGGCATCTCCAATACCTGAACTGTCTGTGTAACGAGTCGCAGGCTGGCATCTCCATTACCTGAACTGTCTGTAACGAGCCGCAGGCTGGCATCTCCATTACCTGAACTGTCTGTGTAACGAGCCGCAGGCTGGCATCTCCATTACCTGAACTGTCTGTGTAACGAGCCGCAGGCTGGCATCTCCAATACCTGAACTGTCTGTGTAACGAGCCGCAGGCTGGCATCTCCAATACCTGAACTGTCTGTGTAACGAGCCGCAGGCTGGCATCTCCATTACCTGAACTGTCTGTGTAACGAGCCGCAGGCTGGCATCTCCAATACCTGAACTGTCTGTGTAACGAGCCTCAGGCTGGCATCTCCATTACCTGAACTGTCTGTGTAACGAGCTGCAGGCTGGCATCTCCAATACCTGAACTGTCTGTGTAACGAGCCACAGGCTGGCATCTCCATTACCTGAACTGTCTGTGTGTAACGAGCCTCAGGCTGGCATCTCCATTACCTGAACTGTCTGTGTAACGAGCCTCAGGCTGGCATCTCCATTACCTGAACTGTCTGTGTAACGAGCCGCAGGCTGGCATCTCCATTACCTGAACTGTCTGTGTAACGAGCCGCAGGCTGGCATCTCCATTACCTGAACTGTCTGTGTAACGAGCCGCAGGCTGGCATCTCCATTACCTGAACTGTCTGTGTAACGAGCCTCAGGCTGGCATCTCCATTACCTGAACTGTTTGTGTAACGTCGGCCAGAGAGAAACCCAGGGGGATAAAGATGGAGAGGATGCTGCAGGGCCCTGTGTCTGGGCTGGTCCACTGCCCCCTCCCAGCTCTGGCAGAGGCAGGAATGCAGCGCGCAGCCCCCTCCACGCGATCTCTCCCCCCACCTGGAGCATCTGACCCCCCCACCTCCAAAGGTGTGCCATCGGTGGAGCGGCAAGGAGGGGGTCGGCTTTCTTCCTTACATCCAGAGCGGAGTGATGGGAAACGGGAGCGGAGTGATGGCTGCTGTAGGGTGATTGAATGGCTTGAGGTCCCCCCCTCCCTCAGGACTGTTTTTTTAAGTTTTCGTGCCTGTCAAAATCAATCTGCTTATATATGCTGCAGCAATAATAAAAACACGCACATCCTCTCCATTTAATTGTTGGTATGTGTAGAATGTGTAACTGTGCGTTGCTGCGTTATTTTTGTTTGGGCCGGTGTATTTCTGCTCAGCCAGGACATTCAGATTTGCCGTTAACACCGGCTTTCAAAGACTGTGTGTTAAATCTTGTGCGAAGATTGTAATACCATGCGCGCAAACGCATTTGCGCTCACAATGTTAAGTATAGGACACGCACAGTTCATCACGCTCACGCAGCTCCATCCGCGTTAAACATTAACGCGCATCGTTTGCGCAAACGTCGTAATACGATGTTTTGCGCAAATGGTTTTGCAGTCGCGCACGCGCAAAACAAAAGCGCGAAGAATGTAATAGGGCCCTATATCTGTATAAGTATTAAGGGCTTGATCGATTGATAGCCTATAGGCTGAGAGGAGATAAAAAAGTGGGGCGCCTCATTTTAACTTTTATGTATGATTAAGGCCATTGGGCTGAAACGTCACGTTTAGGTCCGTGTCAGACGAACGCAGTGATCAAGTCTGTGTTGCCGCGCAGTTTAATGTTCGTCGTAGCATAGAATCATGAGCAATAAAGACCCACAGACTTCGTACGTCCGCACAGAACTGCGCACGCACAACGCACGTGGCAAACGGACACAAGTTAGGCAAGAACGTAAAACCGCTAGACGGATGCGCAGAGTGCGCCATGTCCGCTTAGCGTTCTGTGTGAGTGATGAGATGTCAGACGCAGAGCATTTGCAACGTCCAGCACCTTGACGCACACAATGCCTTTTGCGCTGCGGAATATGCTGGCGCTTTATAAATAAAGAATAATAATAATATCATTTTCAAATTATTATCATTTTTCATATTCATTTTATTTCCCATAATTCCCTTTTTTTTCCTACGTCCGTCAAGAAAAACGGACCATGTGGTGTCTACAGTATCTTCCGTCAGTAGGTCCGTCCATTGTGCACGCACGCAGAGTGCGCTCAGACTGCGTTGGTCTGACAGCCTTAGTGGGGTTGCTTTCCCCCTGAATAAAATTCTTCCTGCACGCCCACTTGACGTCCGGCTCCCTGTTGTACCTTGGATGATACAGGAACAGAGGCATCCTTCCTTTGAGTGGACTTCGGAAGGATTGCGACATTGGCTCCCACTGAGGTAGGCCGTGGAACTTTCAACATCAACAGGATATAGTCTAGGTAGAGGACCAGACGAACTCCGCGTTCCCGAAGCGAGGTAATCACAGGAGCCAGTTCTATGGCCCCTGTGTGTAGCAAATCTTGTATCTCTTTGTCCATCAGCACCTCCTGCTCCAGAGAGAAACAGAGAGGTGATGGTGGAAGAGTTTGAGACAGCGGGGATACAATGAGATTGTAAAACCCTGAACCGTGTCTAGGACCCACTGATCCAATTTAAGGGGCCTCAATCTGTAGGAATAATTGTATGCAACCCCCGAACTTTACCTCCGGAGAGTGAATGTGTAATAATGGGCCTACCTGAGGGGCGTTTGCCAAGGAATGAGGTCCTGGAGCCTTGGAAGCCATGAGCATGCTAAGGTCAGATGCGTGAAGGTGGTATATGGCAAGAGTATACTCTGCCGGCTGGGAAGCTGTGGGGCTATTGGAAGACCTGGAATTGGCCAGATGACAGCTGGTAGAACGCCCCCTAAATCTACCGGGCCCTGCCGAAACCCCTGGAGCGGGCTATCCTTTTTAATGAGGTGGACAGCTTGTCCATGATTTTGAAAGTGTTGTTGTAGGCGCCTATGTTCTTAATGTAGGCATCACCAAACAGGAGGCCCTGTGCAGAGCTACCAAGGTCTGTGTCAGCTATAGGAGGGGAGTTGATTGAACTTTCTTCATTCTGCCGCAATAGCAGAATTGGCATTGCCGAAGAAGGACAAGGACTTTTGGACCCAGTTGCGCACCAGTACAGGACTAAGGGTTGTGGCATTAATTTTAGCCTCTTCCGCTATATTGAAGAGCCTAATCAGAGGACCTGCCACGTCTAGGAGTTTGTCCTCGCAAAAGCGGAGGGCATGGTCAAGACCCAATTTAGGAGACCAACCATGCTTGGTAATATAGAGAAAAATGTCATATGCGCTTATTCCCATTCTACCATGTGAAACAAAATTAGAGGCTTTGGTTTCTATTAAAGGCCATTAAAAGAAACCAAAGCCTCTGATTTAGTTTCACACTGTATAATGGGAATAAGCGCAGATGACATTTTTCTCTTTGTTATGCTTTATACATGTTGCTGGGCTGGATGCATTTGGTGGTTGCAGCCGCCCCATCGGGGAATAGGCGTGACCCCACCCCTCCTGTACTATGTATTCCTTGGTAATATACACTGCTCAAAAAAATAAAGGGAACACAAACATAAGACATGTTAGATGTGAATGAATGAAATCTTATTAAATACTGGGTCATTACATAGTTGAATGTGCTGACAACAAAAATCACAAACATTATCAATGGAAATCAAATTGATTAACCCATGGAGGTCTGGATTTGGAGTTACACTAAAATTAAAGTGGAAAACAACACTACAGGCTGATCCAACTTTGATGTAATGTCCTTCAAACAAGTCAAAATGAGGCTCAGTAGTGTGTGTGGCCTCCACGTGCCTGTATGACCTCCCTACAACGCCTGGGCATGCTCCTGATGAGGTGGCGGATGGTCTCCTGAGGGATCTCCTCCCACACCTGGACTAAAGCATCCCCCAACTCCTGGACAGTCTGTGGTGTAACGTGGCGTTGATGGATGGAGCGAGACATGATGTCCCAGATGTGCTCAATTGTATTCAGGTCTGGGGAACGAGCGGGCCAGTCCATAGCATCAATGCCTTCGTCTTGCAGGAACTGCTGACACACTCCAGCCACATGAGGTCTAGCATTGTCTTGCATTAGGAGGAACCCAGGGTAAACGTCCTGCATAGCGTTGGGCTGTAAGCACAACCCCCACCTGTGGACGTCGGACCCTCATACCACCCTCATGGAGTCTGTTTCTGACCATTTGAGCAGCCACATGCACATTTGTGGCCCGCTGGAGGTCATTTTGCAGGGCTCTGGCAGTGCTCCTCCTTTCCCTCCTTGCACAAAGGCAGAGGTAGCAGTACTGCTGCTGGGTTGTTGCCCTCCTACGGCCTTCTCCACGTCTCCTGATGTACTGGCCTGTCTCCTGGTAGCGCCTCCATGCTCTGGACACTACGCTGACAGACACAGCAAACCTTCTTGCCACAGCTCGCATTGATGTGTCATCCTGGATGAGCTGCACTACCTGAGCCACTTGTGTAGGTTGTAGACTCCGTCTCATGCTACCACTAGAGTGACAGCACCGCCAGCATTCAAACGTGACAAAGCCATCAGCCAGAAAGCAAAGCAACTGAGAAGTGGTCACCACCTGCAGAACCACTCCTTTATTAGGGATGTCTTGCTACCTGCTGATGCTTCCCACATGTTGTCTATTCCATTTGCACAACAGCAGCATGTGGACTTGACTGTCAGTGTTGCTACCTAAGTGGACAGTTTGATTTCACAGACTTGTGATTGACTTGGAGTTACACTGTGTTGTTTAAGTGTTCCCTTTATTTTTTGAGCAGTGTACTTTATTATATAGGGGTCAACCTCTGGGGTGAGGAATATCTTGCCCATTGTAGTAGAGTGTGGGCTTTTGGCACGCATTTTTTGCCTATTAGCGTTATCTAAAGGCCACCTTAAATTTGCGTAAACCCATTTTTCAACATGTGGTACAGGGACCCAGGCAGAGCACTGAGAATGGGTGAGGTCCTCGGTTTTGCCCAGAGATTCATCTTGAGGGTCGTATAGAATATTGCTTTCCTCATAATAGAGAGGCCCCTTCAGTGTCCTCATACTGAAACATATCGTCCTCAGGCGCATAAAGTGTCACTTCATCCTTATCACGTAGGGTGGCTATGACTACTAGACATGTGCACAGCACAAAATTTCGTTTTGAACTAATGGATTAGTCCTAAAATGCAATTTATTTAGTTGCTAAAGAAATTCGTTTTCAGTTCTTTAGTATGAAAACTAATTTCATTCATCCGAAAACCGAAAAATACAATTACTATTGTAGTGGCTCCTCAGAGGGCTGAGGTCGCTGCTTGTTACAGTATCTCTCACTCTCAGCACAATGTGCCAGGCAAAGCTGTTACAATAATACAGAAAAAATGGCGTCGCGCCCATACTCACCGGAGCGGCAGCAACTGCCAGGAGTAACAGCCCAGTTAATGTATAAAACATAACAAGGAAAAAAGGTGTCATCTGCGCTCGTTTCTATGTGTTCCATGTACAACAAAACTGAGGTTTTTGTTTGTTTCAATGGCCATTGCAACGTAAGCTTACTCGCCACTTCACGGCACCTCTTTACAGAGTGATTACCTAACATGTACCAAAAGGCCGCTCTACTGAGCAGCTCCAAGCCCCTCCTGCTGCTTTTCAGCCAAGGAGAGGCAGAGATATGGTGGGTTTTATTTATACACGCACCTAACACTTCCCATTTGGGATTAAAAACAAAAACATGGAAAGAGGAACAGCTGCAGAACGACGGACTGGTGTTACAAGCATGATATACATAAATACAGAAAAAATGGCGTTGCGCCCATACTCACCGGAGCGGCAGCAACTGCCAGGAGTAACAGCCCAGTTAATGTGTAAAACATAACAAGCAGGAGGCTTGGCTTGGAGCTGCTCAGTAGAGCGGCCTTTTGGTTACAATTGTTAGGTACTCACTCTGTAAAGAGGTGCCGTGAAGTGGCGAGTGAGCTTACGTTGCAATGGCCATTGAAACAAACAAAAACCTCAGTTTTGTTGTACATGGAACACATAGAAACGAGCGCAGATGACACCTTTTTTCCTTGTTATGTTTTACACATTAACTGGGCTGTTACTCCTGGCAGTTGCTGCCGCTCCGGTGAGTATGGGCGCAACGCCATTTTTTCTGTATTTATGTATATCATGCTTCTAACACCAGTCCGTCGTTCTGCAGCTGTTCCTCTTTCCATGTTTTTGTTTTTAATCCCAAATGGGAAGTGTTTGGTGCGTGTATAAATAAAACCCACCATATCTCTGCCTCTCCTTGGCTGAAAAGCAGCAGGAGGGGCTTGAAGCTGCTCAGTAGAGCGGCCTTTTGGTACATGTTAGGTACTCACTCTGTAAAGAGGTGCCGTGAAGTAGCGAGTGAGCTTACGTTGCAATGGCCATTGAAACAAACAAAAACCTCAGTTTTGTTGTACATGGAACACATAGAAACGAGTGCAGATGACACCTTTTTTCCCAAAGCTGTTACAGTAACTGACTGCTGCGCATCACAGCGCTCAGAGTTTCAGTAAAACTAGTAAATAATATTTTTATATATAAAAGGTTATAACAATATTATTTCCTTGTTTTACTGAAACTCTGAGAACTGTGATGAGCAGCAGTCAGTTACTGTAACAGCTGAGCCTGATACATTGTACTGAGAGATAATGTAACAAGCAGCGGATCTCAGCGCTCAGACACTGGATTTAAAGGGCTAAAAAAAAAAAAAATGCTCCTCTCTGTATATTGTATAGAACATCCTCCTGCATTAATTAATTGCTTAGAACATCCTCCAGCATTAATCATTGCTGGTCTCCTTCAATCAATGTAATATTACAAAAAGGACTGAAACTAAAATGTAGTGCATTTTATTTTAGTTTCTTTCGTTTTTTGTACTGAGCATTTTCGTATCTCGAGTCATATGAAAACTAAATTATCCCAAAATTTGGACTAAATCGTTTTAGTACTAAAACGAATGCACATGTCTAATGACTACCTCTTTTCCAGTGGTCTCCTCGAGGGGAGCTGTATCATAATTGGACTTGGGTAGATTGTCAAATGCGCCTTGCAATCGCGGGCTCGTTTCAGAATTGGGGGACTGTCAGAAAACGGCAGTGCTGCGGGGATTGCCAGCTTCTCCATGCATGTGCTTTGTTTTACGTAAGGCCTTTTTCCCCAGGCCGCAGGAAGTCAGGTGGACCTTATGGGAGGATGGTGACCCGGTATGGGGGCAGAAGTGTCAGCGGTTGCGGGAGGAAATTTTATAAACAACCTCCATAACGATATCTAGTGAACGATGGAGGTCCAGGGATATATTAGGTACTGCAGACTTAACCGCTGCATCAATAGAAGCATGGACTGACTGGTCCATAGGTGGGGTAGGAGGCGGAGCAACCTCAGGGATAGAGGATGGTTGGGACAGAGATTCGAAAGGGAACCATCACCCAAATCCCCAGAGTGAGAGGGGGTGTGTCGGCGGGTCTTAAAGCGGTGCTTGCTCATCGTTGCGTGACGAGAAATGGCGTGTAAAGAAATTAAACTGCAACTGACTGACTCCCTCTGCAGCTGAAAGATCCAGCCGTGTGCGGAGGAAGACATGCACCAGCACTAGTGAACGCGCAGTAACCAAAAAAAGTGTAAAAGGGGGGGGGGCACCTCCCCTAACGTAGAATAAGAAAATAATAAAAAAAACAGCAGTCGCCCCTTTGTTGAAGCCGGGATGACAGAGCAGCGAAAAGAGAGCAGCAAATTTAATAGCAATACAAGTTACAGTAATACCTTGGATTACGAGCATAATTCGTTCCGGAAGCTTCTAATCCAAAGCACTCTTATATCAAAGCGAAGCTCCCATAAGAAATAGTGGAAACTCTGACGATTGGTTCCACAACCATTTATTCAGATGAAAATGATTCCAGTAACACAAATACTGTACAGTATAAAGATGGAGAGAGAAACGGAATACTTAGCAAACCCAGAAATTCTTCCTGACTTTTATCTACAGAGACCACAAAGGATTATGGACTGGAAGAGGGGTTGCTGGGAAAGTTGGGTTAAAGCATTTTTTTTTGCTGCCGTTAAGATCAAGAAAAGAGAAGCAATACTCGTCTCTGAGCACGACTTCAAATTCAACAATTATCGGTTACGCTGGGTAAAACATTTCTGATAAAGGAGTTTTTGTCCTATTAGAAATGACAAATTTCACTCCTGTAAGAGAAAAAATTCTCCCAGAAAGGTCTAAGGCCCTAACGTCAGATACTCTTACAGGAAATTAAACCCAGTAACCTGGTTAACTTAGCTGAGATCTGTTTAATAGACAGGGTCATTATTAATGGGCCAGGTGTCTAACAGGTTTAATACCAAATTAACGTCCCAAGAGGAGGAGTAACGAGGACGCGGGGGTCTCTGGAGACGAATGCCCCTTAATCTAGATATTATGGGATGTTGTCCTACAGGAACCCCATTAATACCCTGATGGGAAGCGGAAATCGCTGATCTAATATTAAGTGCGATAAGCTTTACCCTCGTCAAGTAGTTGAGTGAAAAACTTCAGCAGTTGGGACTAAGAAGCTGATATGAGATCAGTCTGTTCTCCCAGACACCAAGAAACCCATGAGCTCCAGGCTCTACGGTATCTCTTCCTAGTAGAGGGAGCCCATGAGTTTGAAAGGAGGGAAGCAGTTGCTTCTGAAATGCTGTCTGAAGGCCAGTGACCCCGATACTTTCCAAGCTACCAGTCGCACAGTGTGAGACTGTAGCAGATTCTTTAATGTTCCCTATGGATCCTCCAAAATAGATGATGGAGGGAGGAGACGGGCAACCTCTATGGCCAGTTCCAAAAGATGTGGAAACCATGGTTGGGACTGTCATAGTGGTGTTATTATTACAACTGTCACTAGTTGAGCCCGAATTATGCAGAATACTGCTGGTATGAGTAAGAATGGGGGAAATGCATAAAGTATTTCCTGTGGTCAACTCTGGACTAAAGCGTCCGTGGCTAGAGTCATGGGGTCTGGTTTCCAGCTGTAGAATTTTGGAACCTGTGTATTGAGGCATGTAGCGAATAGGTCTATGTAAAAGGGACCCAGAGTAAGGACAGATTGGAGAAGACCCTTGTATCGAATCTCCAATCGCTGGTGTCGATTAAATATCTGGAATTCCAGTCCGCTACCGTATTGGTGAGACCTGGAATATATTTATTTATTTATTTATAAAGGATTTTACCAGGAAGGATACATTGAGATTTCTCTGGTTTTCAAGTATGTCCTGGATTCAAGAACATTGAAGTGTTACAGTTACAGAAATACAAAGTAATACAATGCAAGATATTAACACAAAACCAAATATACAGATTAACAGAAAAATAAATATGTAGGAAATAAAGTCATTATGTTACACAAGGTGGAAAGCCTGCCCAGAGGGCAGTCTATTGTGGATACTGCCCCAGCTCGTGGATATTGCCCCAGCACGTGGATATTGCCCCAGCTCGTGGATACTGCCCCAGCTCGTGGATACTGCCCCAGCTCGTGGATACTGCCCCAGCTCGTGGATACTGCCCCAGCACGTGGATACTGCCCCAGCACGTGGATACTGCCCCAGCACGTGGATACTGCCCCAGCTCGTGGATACTTCCCCAGCACGTGGATACTGCCCCAGCACGTGGATATTGCCCCAGCTCGTGGATATTGCCCCAGCACGTGGATATTGCCCCAGCTCGTGGATATTGCCCCAGCACGTGGATACTGCCCCAGCACGTGGATATTGCCCCAGCTCGTGGATATTGCCCCAGCACGTGGATACTGCCCCAGCTCGTGGATACTGCCCCAGCACGTGGATACTGCCCCAGCTCGTGGATACTGGCCCAGCTCGTGGATACTGGCCCAGCTCCTGGATATTGCCCCCCAGCTCGTGGATATTGCCCCCAGCTCGTGGATACTGCCCCAGCTCGTGGATACTGGCCCAGCTCCTGGATATTGCCCCCAGCTCGTGGATATTGCCCCCAGCTTGTGGATACTGCCCCCAGCTTGTGGATACTGCCCCCCAGCTCCTGGATATTGCCCCCCAGCTCCTGGATACTGCCCCCCAGCTCGTGGACACTGCCCCCAGCTGATGGATAATGTCCCCCAGCTCATGGATATTGCCCCCAGCTCATGGATACTGTCCCCAGCTCGTGGATATTTGCCCCCCAGCTCGTGGATATTTGCCCCCCAGCTCGTGGATATTTGCCCCCCAGCTCGTGGATATTTGCCCCCCAGCTCGTGGATATTTGCCCCCCAGCTCGTGGATATTTGCCCCCAAGCTTGTGGATATTTGCCCCCCAGCTTGTGGATATTTGCCCCCCAGTTTGTGGATATTTGCCCCCCAGTTTGTGGATATTTGCCCCCCAGCTTGTGGATATTTGCCCCCCCCCCCAGTTTGTGGATATTTGCCCCCCAGCTTGTGGATATTTGCCCCCCAGCTTGTGGATATTTGCCCACCAGCTTGTGGATATGCCCCAGACCAGACATGGGGCGGCTGTCCGAATTGCTCTATGAGCATTCGGACAGCCGCCCCATGAGCTCCTGATACTTACCTCCCCCGAGCGGCGAATGGAAAGTTTCCCCGCTTCCGGTCTTTGAAGGACCCAAGCCGCGGTCACGTGACCGGGGCTTGGGTCCTTCAAAGACCGGAAGTGAGGGAACTTTCCTTCGCCGCGAGGGGGACGGTTGGATGCACACAGCAGCCGGGTAGAGGCTGCGCTCGCAGCCTCTACCCGGCTGCCGCGCTCATCCAACCCCGAACGGCGGAGGGAACTTTCCCTTCGCCGTTGGATGCGCGCGGCAGCTGGGTAGAGGCTGCGAGCGCAGCCTCTACCCGGCTGCTGTGTGCATGTTGTAACCGCCGCGGCGAGCCGGCAGCCGGCTCGTGCCGCGGCGGTTGCATGCGCGCGCAACCAACCGCCGCTGGTTGCGCGCGCATGTGCAGAGTAAGGCTTGGCGACGGACACGCCAAGCCTTACTCTTTTATAGTATAGATGTTTACAGGTGCATTTCGTATTGAGGTATGCTAATAGGGAAGTCTTAAGGGACTTTAGACTGGTGGAAGATTTGATGGTGTCTGGGAGGTTATTCCATAATTGCGGTGCTCTGTAGGAAAATGAGGATCGAGCCGCTGTCTTTTTGTATTGCGGTATTGCAAGTAAGGTGCTGGTCCTGGATCGGAGGTTATAGGATGAGGGAACTGCCGGGGGAAGGAGCATATTCAGGTAGGGTGGTAGCTTCCCAGAAAAGCTCTTAAACACCAGGTTGGAAAGGTGATGGGTGCGTCTAGATTCCAGCGATGGTCAGTTTAGTTCTTTTAACATGTCACAATGGTGGGTCATGTAGTTACATTGTAGCACAAAGCGGCAGAATTAGTTATACAATGTAGTAAGTTTCTGGAGGTGTGTTTGAGGGGCGGCTGCATACACTAGAAACAAAGAAAAATGTCGGCAGATAAGAACCTTTCGGCCCATCTAGTCTGCCCAATTACATGGATACTTTACCTGGATTTATCTTTTGTTTAGGATAGCCTTATGCCTATCCCATGCCTGCTTAAATTCAATTACTGTTTTGGCCTCTACCACTTCAACTGGAAGACTGTTCCATGTATCCACCACCCTCTCAGTAAAATAATGCTTCCTGATGTTACTTTTAAACCTTTGCCCCTCTAATCTAAGACTCTGTCCTCTTGTTTTGCTACTTTGTTTCCTTTTAAATATACTCCCTTCCTCTACCTTGTGGATTCCCTTTACGTATTTAAATGTTTCTATCATATCTCCTCTGTCTCGTCTTTTTTCCAAGCTGTACATGTTAAGATCATTAAGCCTTTCCTGGTAACTTTTCTCCTTCAAGCCGTACACCATTTTAGTAGCCCTTCTCTGAACTCTCTCTAAGATGTCTATATCCTTCTGGAGATACGGTCTCTAGTACTGCACACAGTACTCCAAGTACTCCACTACATCTCCGTATTCAATGGCTGGCATAAGCATTTGTTGTACAATCTGCTTTGTTACCGCGGGGCTCAGGCAGGATTGGTTTCTGTACAGGGCACCTAGTTTGGGGTAGAGTTTAGATATTGAGCTTTGACAGAAATGTTGTGAGACAGGCAATACCCCCAAAAGGTTTTGGCTATATCTGCAAGTTGATTGGACCTGGGACCACCTAGGTGATTTATATAACGTACGGCTGAGAAATTGTCCAGTCTCGGGAGAATAGAGCGTGTCTGGAAATGTTTGACAAAACTTTGTATAGCGAATAAACCAGGCAGGAGTTCTAACCCATTTATGTGTAAGTGTTTTCCTGCAGAAGCCCATCTGCCCCCTGTGGAGAGCGAGTCGCAGTGTGCCCCAACCAAATCTGCTGGCGTCTGACTCGATGATTAGATCTGGGGAAGGGTGGAGGATGGCTTTGCCATTCCATGTGTCTATGTGGTCCAACCACCCCTGAATTTCTAGTCTGGAATCGTCATCGAGAACGATTAGATCGGGATAGAGGCATCCTCCCCGCAGGCAACGTGCCTTCAAACGTTGGAGTGCACGTTAATATAATGGTCCTGGAAAGACCGCTTGTATGGATGCAGAGAGAAGACCTAGCAGACGAGCTAGTGACCTCAATGGAATTTCTTGAGGAATCAGAAGCCGTCTGATTTCTTTTCGAATCAACCGAATCTTGGGTAATGGGAGAGATAGGGACATTTCTATCGAGTTTACGGTGAAGCCTAGGAACTCTAAGCATTGGGTCGGATTTAAAACGGATTTGTCGAGATTTATTATGAACCCTAGATTGGACAATAAATTGATTGTCCAATCTCTGTGTAGACACAATGTTGTCTTTTCATGCGCCAGGAGGAGTAGATCATCCAAATAAATTATTAGGCGAACTCCCCTACTTCGCAGAAAAGACACCACTGGTTTCATCACCTTGGTGAAACATCTGGGGGCTGATGACAGTCCGAAAGCAAGGGACCTGAACCTCCATAACGTGTCCCCCCAATAGAACTGAAGGTAATCCCTGCTAGGAAGTGCTATTGGGATTGACAGATAAGCACCTTTTAAATCGATTTTTACCAGCCAGTCCTGGGGGTTTAAGACTTGTTTTAATGATGGGATGCCCGCCATCTTGAAATGACTGTAACTTACGAACTCGTTTAATGCTTTCAAATTTATCACTTGACGGAAATCTCAGTCTTTTTTCTTTACCAGGAAAATATTGCTTAGGAATATTTCCACTGGAGGCTCCACCTTTTCTATGGCGTGTTTTTTTAGAAGCTTTTTGACCGCTCAATAGAGTCCATACGTTTGACTAATGGGCCCAAAAAAAATCAAACACCTTGTTGTGGCAGATTTTTAATGTGGCCTCGACACCTCGCTTAGGAGACCATCCCGACTCCTGGTGGAATTCAATAATTTTTGGGTAAAGTTCAGGAGCTGCGTTAACCTTATGGGCCAACGTGGGAGCTGGACATTCTGCCTTCATATTATTTTGCGTCTTTTTGTCCATTGGCATCCTAATACGATTTTCTATATATTTAGCCACACGCTCAATAGGAGTCCACTCTACAGAACGTGGATGTTTAAGGTTCTCTGGTATAAACATAGTGTTTCCCAAAACATCTACAGGGTTAACAGCGGGCTGCGCTGTCCCAGACGATGAGGGGGAAGAAAAAGAGTCTGAGACCTCCACAGAGGACTCGGACATATAATCCGGATCAGTATCCGTGTCAGTTTGAGCATCAGTCTGAGTGTCGGTCTCAAAATCAGAAATGTCCCCTTCAGAATAGTCCTCAGAGGAACTATCGTTACTAACAGCGCCTTTAGCGCGTTTCCAGGTCCGCTTTTTGGCCCGCGGTGAGAGGCGTGGGGGAGGTTTAACATTTTTTGTTTTGGAGGTACATTTTTTGGCACTATTTTTTGGGAGATGCCCTTCTCCATCTTTAGAGGTACCCGGGACCTCGTTATCAATATTTGACTGAATGGATAAATAATTTGCTGACACTGCAGAAGCAGAAACAGGTGTTCTAGTGGCATGAGCATTTAAAACCCTTAACATGGTGGATTCAAGACTAGATGAGAAACTAGTAAGAGACGCCATAAAAGCTTCCGCTGGGTTAGTGGGGGCTGACATGTAGCTGGTTCCCTCCCTGGCTGGGGTAGTGAGGGGGAGATGTGGGGTTTGGGCCATTTTACAAGCTTATCGGGAGTGGGTACTTAAGTATTCAGCGACCGGGAACCTCCTTGCGCTGTCCGGAGCCTCTGAGGTAATCCGGCGTTCCGCGCATGCGCGTAGCAGGCACTCGCGAGCGCCGCCTCAGACTGTGTAATGGCGTGAAAGCCGCGCCTACAAGCAGAGCCGGTCTGAGGGGAAATCCGTGAATCGCAGAGAAAGCTCCGCTACAGGGATATCCCCAAGTCTCTGACAAACAGGCAAAACAGTCTGGAAATGATTCTAATGCTGGAAGATACAATAAAACAATAATTTAACACTTTAGGGAGGTTTAAAACGAGAGTAATATAACTATGAAAAACGGAACAAAGTGAAAAATAATGAAATAATTACATATCCCGAATACATGAGGTATAGTAAAGCAACAAACTAATTGTGTGCGACTAAAACACTTAAACAGTTTTAATAAATTCTTATATATGGTCGCCTGATGGCGAAAATTATGGTAGATTAAGAAATGAATTCCAAGGTTTCTAAAGTAGAGACCACATTGTCTTGTTTGCTGGGGGTAACCCTAAATTACATAAATTTCCAATTGACAATCGTGGTTACAATTATCACAAATTCTTAAAATGTAACTTGTCTGCATTCTAAAACGAAATCAATTTGAAATGAAGGAGAATTACCTCCTAACGGTGAACACCCTTAAAAACACACACACATTGAATAATAGAGGTATGCTAATTTCCTTTGCTAAATTTTAACAATGTTCTTCAAGATTTATCTCCGTTTCTAAATTATTCCAGAGTCAACCTTCATAGGTTGATATAATTATACAGTGGCGTAGCGTGGGGGGTGCCTCGGGGGCGGTCGCCCCGGGCGCAATTTTCTTAGGGGGCGCAAAATTTCAAAAGAAATATGAACCACTAATATTTTCCAGCAGGAATCAGCAAGGTGTTGGCCAGTTTTGCCACACCGGCGGTGACCTAGCACTCAGAATTCTGGTCCTGTTCTGACTCCTCCTTAACGCTGACATGAGTCACACGAAGCAGCGCAGCATTATTCATCGGGACACCCTGTACCATTCTTGTCAGCCCCCTTTGAAGCCCTGTGCCAGCCCCCCACCGCTGGCAGCCCTTGAACAGGAAGGAGGGAGGGAGGCGCCTGCCCTGCAGTACATTTAAAATCCAGTCTCCACTAAACCCCCTGGACAGCTCCCCCGGGCCACCAACAACTTCATGCAGGTAGGCGACACTGTAGGACACCAAAGCAGCATGACCAACACACAGTGAGGGGTACAGGGAGAGGGTGACTGGAGGTTCAGAGAGAGAATGACTGGGTATACTGGGAGAGAGTGACTGGGGATGTTCAATAGAGAGAGAGAGTGACTGGGGTACTGTGAGAAAGAGGGGGTACTTGGAGAGAAAAAGAGTGACTGGGGTACTGGGAGTGAGTGACTGAAGGTACTGGAGAGTGTGACTTGGGTTACTGGGAGAGTGTGACGGGGTACTTGGAGAGAGAGAGAGACTGGGGGTACTGGGAAAAAGTGGGGGTACTTGGAGTGACTGGGGTACTGGGAGAGAGTGAGTGACTGAAGGTATTGGGAGAGAGTGACTTGGGTTACTGGGAGAGTGTGACGGGGTACTTGGAGAGAGAGACTGGGGTATGGGGAAAAAGTGGGGGTACTTGGAGAGAGTGACTGAGGGTACTGGGAGAGAGTGAGTGACTGGAGGTACTGGGGGAGTGACTGGGGTACTTTGAGAGAGAGACTGGGGGTACTGATAAAAAGTGGGGGTACCTGGAGAGTGACTGGGGTATTGAGAGAAAGTGACTGGGTATAGTATGAGAGTGGAACTATGATAGGGTATACTTTGACAGGGTGACTGGTAGCAGTGGCGTAGTGAGGGGGGCATGTGTGCTTAATTTTTTTATTATATCAGTATTTTGTTAATAATATACAATACATGTGCTTGTGGGGTAATGGGGTCAATACTCTACTGGTGTCAGGGAATCATGGTGTGTTACCGTGTCCACAGGTTGGGGGGGCGCACAATTCTTAACCTGCCCCGGGCGCTGACAACCCACGCTACGCCGCTGTAATTATAGGAAGGTACAGAACGTTGAAAAATTATTAAACAGTTAGAAAATTTAGCAAGTTAATAAACCCTAAGTACCACAATATTTTCCCAAGGTTTTGACACGGTTTCTAAATGATTCAAGAAACGACCTTCATGGGTTAATTGATGTAAATTTGCAGATAGAGGAAAAAATAAATAAATGTATTGTTTATCTCAATTTCAACAACGTGGAAGCTAAATGTGGAGGACGCTCTCCCTCAGTTTGTTGCAATAAATGAATAATTCGAATCAAACAGGAGTTCCCCTAAATCTGTTCGCTTCGTTCCAGCCAAGGAGCTTGCAGATAGGGTATAACTTAGTATAGTTTTGCCAATTTGCTTTACTTGGTTTCATGAAACTCCAAATTATTCTCAAAAGACTGCTCTCTATTTCTAAATAAGTCAGAAAACCAACCTTCGTGGGTTGGGGATTATAGGACAGTAAAGAGAAGAGAAGTCTTTACAATACATCCATAGCAAAAAGGCACAATTTAGTGAGCGTTCCCCATCATCTTATTGTTATAAGGTATGAAATTGATTGCAATGCAAGATCCCTAAATCTGTTTGCTTCATTCAGGTAAATATATTCATACCAGTATAAATTCTCAGATACTCATCATGTTTCGCTACTTCCTCGTAGCGTCATCAGGAGTTATGAAGTGTTCTATGTGTAAAGCAAGAATAGACATCCCCAGGAGGTTCCTAGGTTTTTATGCCTTTCCTGATTTCCTAAATTGGACACAGTTGTATAGATCAATGGCACTTGGGCCGCCCACTGGGTCTTCATTGGTGTATTTGTATGATTGGCAGGACTTTTTGCCAATGTTATTGTTCCATTTAAATTATTAACTCAAAATAAATCTTCCTCTCATGTAGATTGCTCTTTATGCATAATCGATGAGGACCTCCTTCATTAGGTTTTAAAGTTTCACCAAATTAATCTGTATGTATATTTGCATACAGGCACTCTTTGTTTTATTTTGCATTTTTTCTTAACATGCCATATATTTAAAGATTTGTAACACTGGTGTATAATTTTATAAGATTATTTCTCTGTTGTAATTTTACCCTCTCAAATAAAATTGGCAAAATAAGTTTCTGTTACGGTGGCAGTACCACCAGGCACGCACCACCCTATCTTTGCCCTCCGATCCTTGGAAGTGGTCGGTCTGTATATATATCCCTATGAATATAACTCGTAGCAAGGTGAGGCCCTGGTTCCTGAGAGAAGCCCCTATGTGCAGAAATGCACTGTAAGCAGCAAGGACAGGTGAGAGCAACACAGGGTTAACTAAAGACCTCTGTACGGCAATACCACAGATTCCCTGCACTGAAAGGCCGGTCTTTAGGATAGCCGGATCTAATCTAAAAGGAAAGTATTACCTTGAAGCCGTACAGAGTCTTTTGTTGTATACAGAGGACAGGGTTTCCTGGAAACGGTACAGACAAGGAATATAGCATAGAATAGTCACATAGAGGCAAGCCAAAGGTCAGAACCAGAGAGAGTACGTCATACAGGATACAGGAATAGGAACCAGAGAGAGTACGTCATACAGGATACAGGAATCAGAACCAGAGAGAGTACGTCATACAGCATACAGGAATCAGAACCAGAGAGAGTACGTCATACAGGATACAGGAATCAGAACCAGAGAGAGTACGCCATACAGGATACATGAATCAGAACCAGAGAGAGTACGTCATACAGGATATAGGAATCAGAACCATTGAGAGTACGTCATACAGGATACAGGAATCAGAACCAGAGAGAGTACGTCATACAGGATACAGGAATCAGAACCAGAGAGAGTACGTCATACAGGATACAGGAATCAGAACCAGAGAGAGTACGTCATACAGGATACAGGAATCAGAACCAGAGAGAGTACGTCATACAGGATATAAGAATAGGAACCAGAGAGAGTACGTCATACAGGATACAGGAATTAGAACCAGAGAGAGTACGTCATACAGGATATAGGAATAGGAACCAGAGAGAGTACGTCATACAGGATACAGGAATCAGAACCAGAGAGAGTACGTCATACAGCATACAGGAATCAGAACCAGAGAGAGTACGTCATACAGGATATAGGAATAGGAACCAGAGAGAGTACGTCATACAGGATATAGGAATAGGAACCAGAGAGAGTACGTCATACAGCATACAGGAATCAGAACCAGAGAGAGTACGTCATACAGGATACAGGAATCAGAACCAGAGAGAGTACGTCATACAGGATACAGGAATCAGAACCAGAGAGAGTACGTCATACAGGATACAGGAATCAGAACCAGAGAGAGTACGTCATACAGGATACAGGAATCAGAACCAGAGAGAGTACGTCATACAGGATACAGGAATCAGAACCAGAGAGAGTACGTCATACAGGATATAGGAATAGGAACCAGAGAGAGTACGTCATACAGGATACAGGAATCAGAACCAGAGAGAGTACGTCATACAGGATACAGGAATCAGAACCAGAGAGAGTACGTCATACAGGATACATGAATCAGAACCAGAGAGAGTACGTCATACAGGATACATGAATCAGAACCAGAGAGAGTACGTCATACAGGATACAGGAATCAGAACCAGAGAGAGTACGTCATACAGGATACAGGAATCAGAACCAGAGAGAGTACGTCATACAGGATACAGGAATCAGAACCAGAGAGAGTACGTCATACAGGATATAGGAATAGGAACCAGAGAGAGTACGTCATACAGGATACAGGAATCAGAACCAGAGAGAGTACGTCATACAGCATACAGGAATCAGAACCAGAGAGAGTACGTCATACAGGATACATGAATCAGAACCAGAGAGAGTACGTCATACAGGATACAGGAATCAGAACCAGAGAGTGTACGTCATACAGGATATAGGAATAGGAACCAGAAGGGAAGTCAGCCAAGCCAAAATCAGTAACCGGGGAATCAGAATGGAACATAAACAGCAAAACAATATACAGAAATAGACAGAACTAAATACACAGAAGAAACTGACATAAACTAGAACAGAAATAACAGAGACATAAACTGAACAAGGATATACAAACGGAGGAGAACAGGAACACAGCAAGGAGCTCTCAGGACACAACTAGCAAGGAGACCAGGCAGAGTAAAATGACCCAGCAATGTACTATAGGTACATTGCTCTAATATAGGCAGGAGAATCAAGGCAAGGATCAACAGGTGAGCAGAGTACAGTACACCAATTAACCCCTGGGTAGCCAGTACCACCCAGGAATTGGCAGCAACAGGAACACAAGGGAAAAAACACAAAATACAGAGGGCAGGAAGACAGGTTTGCCAGCATGGAACGTAACAGTATCCCCTCCTCCACGGGTGACTCCAGGGCACCCAAAACAACCAGGGGCAAACCTCTTCCCCAAACAGACACAAATACACACACAAAGGCTCCCCTCAAGAGAAAACGTTCATGAGTCCTCTGAGCCATCAGAATCCTCCCCCAACCACCTCCAGATAGATGGGTGTCTCTGGAGCACTGCTAAGTATGTCTCACGGACTAATAACCCAGACGGTGTCCGTACATACCCCTCGGGAACAGGACTTGATTTAGGGATGTTGGTACCAGTCAGGCCACTACCCTGCTGGACCTCCTCGAGATAAGCACGGAATATGGCATCATCAGACCCTCCATGGAGCGTGGTATTCTCCGAACTAGATTGACTAGTGTTGGTCAGCTTCCCACGTCTCCTCCTGGACCGAGACTTGGAAGGCGTGAACACCTTAAATATGTAGTGGACATGATATTTCACAGTTACGTTATCAGGTAATCGATGAGGTACCTAAATTGACAAGAGGTGGGGACAGAGAAAAACTACTTAAGAGAAAGGAACTATATTGGATCCATCATCTTAATACTCTTTCCCCACATGGCCTTAATAGAGAATCGGATTTCTCACCTTTTCTATAAATGATTATCTGTACCATTTGAGTATTAATTTAAAATAAAATTACAAGTATTAAATTTCTTTTTATCTTTGCAGATTTAAGTATGAGGTATGGTTAGGATTAGCCGGTCACTGCATTAGTAAAGTGTCTTTCTCCCTTCTACACTAAGACCTGTAGAATTGCTTCTTTTCTCTCATAGGCGAATTTATGTCTACAATTGATCTATGTTAATATATAATGAATTTATAATATGATTGATGTTAATGTGGTAATTGAAGAATCAGTATGTAGACACTTTGTTTTTAATTACTGGGTTGGTATACACGGACCGGTTGCAATGATTAATTGATTGATTGATCTGTGGTACTATTTATTCCCAGCTGTGTTATTGTGATTTAGGCTTGACAAAGACCAGCTGTGGTCGAAACGTTGCCTTGCTTTCTTGGTGTTGGATTAAATCCATTTGTATTACATTGTGGATTCTGGAGTTCTTTATTTATTTTCTGCTGTTTGGGGCTGTGGAGCAAGAGACCCTCACTCCATTGATCCACGTTTGGGGCTGCAATCGAGTTTACATTCTTATGATATATTAATTTGAGGGTATGTACATCTAACTCAAGTGAATGGTGTAGGACTTACAGCAGTTTGCAGATGTGCCTCCCACTTGTTAAGGGACCAAAAGTAATGGGACAATTGGCTTCTCAGCTGTTCCATGGCCAGGTGTGTGATATTCCCTCATTACCCCAATTACAATGTGCAGATAAAAGGCCCAGAGTTCATTTCAAGTGTGCTATTTGCATTCGGAATCTGTTGCTGTCAACTCTCAAGATGAGATCCAAAGAGCTGTCACTCTCAGTGAAGCAAGCCATCATTAGGCTGAAGAAACAAAACAAACCCATCAGAGAGATAGCAAGAACATTAGGCGTTGCCAAAACAACTGTTTGGAACATTCTCAAGAAGAAGGAACGCACTGGTGAGCTCAGCAACACCAAAGACCCGGGAGACCACGGGAAACAACTGTGGTGGATGACCGAAGAATTCTTTCCCTGGTGAAGAAAACACCCTTCACAACAGTTGGCCAGATCAAGAACACTCTCCAGGAGGTAGGTGTATGTGTGTCAAAGTCAACAATCAAGAGAAGACTTCACCAGAGTGAATACAGAGGGTTCACCACAAGATGTAAACCATTGGTGAGCTTCAAAAACAGGAAGGCCAGATTAGAGTTTGCCTAACAACACCTAACAAAGCCTTCACAGTTCTGGAACAAGATCCTATGGACAGATGAGACCAAGATCAACTTGTACCAGAGTGATGGGAAGAGAAGAGTATGGAGAAGGAAAGGAAATGCTCATGATCCTACGCATACCACCTCATCAGTGAAGCATGGTGGTGGTAGTGTCATGGTGTGGGCATGTATGGCTGTCAATGGAACTGGTTCTCTTGTATTTATTGATGATGTGACGGCTGACAAAAGCAGCAGGATGAATTCTGAAGTGTTTCAGGCAATATTATCTGCTCACATTCAGCCAAATGCTGCAGAACTCATTGGACGGTGCTTCACAGTGCAGATGGACAATGACCCAAAGCATACTGCAAAAGCAACCAAAGAGTTTTTGAAGGGACAGAAGTGGAATGTTATGCAATGGCCAAGTCAATCACCTGACCTGAATCCCATTGAGCATGCATTTCACTTGCTGAAGACAAAACTGAAGGGAAAATGCCCTAAGAACAAGCAGGAACTGAAGACATAACAAAGAAAATAATGTCATCTGCGCTTACTCCAATTATACCGTGTGAAACTAAACACAATTAGAGGTTTGGTTTCTTATTAATGGCCATTATAAGACTAGCTCGCCCGCCAACGTCACGGCACCTCTATAAGGGCGAGTCCTAACCAAAATGAAACCACAGGCTGCTACATAGCGAACCATACCTGCTCATGCTGCTTGTCAAACATGAGGTAGACTGGTGGGCCTTTATTTATGCTCCCCCAGAAACAAAATCCACTTTGAGATCAAAACAAAGACACGGAGCGGAGTCGCCCTTATAGAGGTGCCGTGACGTTGGCGGACGAGCTAGTCTTATAATGGCCATTAATAAGAAACCAAACCTCTAATTGTGTTTAGTTTCACACGGTATAATTGGAGTAAGCGCAGATGACATTTTTTTCTTTGTTATGTTCTACACATGTTGTTGGGCTGGATGCATTTGGTGGTTGCAGCCAACCCTTCGGGGAATAGGCGCGACCCCACCCCTCCTGCACTAGGAACTGAAGACAGTTGCAGTAGAGGCCTGGCAGAGCATCACCAGGGATGAAACCCAGCGTCTGGTGATGTCTATGTGTTCCAGACTTCAGGCTGTGATTGACTGCAAAGGATTTGCAACCAAGTATTAAGAAGGGAAAGTGTGATTTATGATTATTATTCTGTCCCATTACTTTTGGTCCCTTAACAAGTGGGAGGCACATCTGCAAACTGCTGTAAGTCCTACGTTCACCTGAGTTGGATGTACATACCCTCAAATTAAAGCTGACAGTCTGCAGTTAGAGCACATTGTGTTTGTTTCATTCCAACTCCATTGTGGTGGTGTATAGAGCCAATGTCCCAATATTTCTGGACCTGACTGTATTTACCTGAATGAAGCAAACAGATTTAGGGATCTTGCATTGCAATCAATTTCATACCTTATAACAATAAGATGATGGGGAACGCTCACTAAATTGTGCCTTTTTGCTATGGATGTATTGTAAAGACTTCTCTTCTCTTTACTGTCCTATAATCCCCAACCCATGAAGGTTGGTTTTCTGACTTATTTAGAAATAGAGAGCAGTCTTTTGAGAATAATTTGGAGTTTCATGAAACCAACTAAGGCAAATTGGCAAAACTATACCCTATCTGCAAGCTCCTTGGCTGGAACGAAGCGAACAGATTTAGGGGAACTCCTGTTTGATTCGAATTATTCATTTATTGCAACAAACTGAGGGAGAGCGTCCTCCACATTTAGCTTCCACGTTGTTGAAATTGAGATAAACAATACATTTATTTATTTTTTCCTCTATCTGCAAATTTACATCAATTAACCCATGAAGGTCGTTTCTTGAATCATTTAGAAACCGTGTCAAAACCTTGGGAAAATACTGTGGTACTTAGAAAATTTAGCAAGTTAATATACCCTAACTGTTAAATAATTTTTCAACGTTCTGTACCTTCCTATAATTATATCAACCTATGAAGGTTGACTCTGGAATTATTTAGAAACGGAGATAAATCTTGGGAAGAACATTGTTGACCCTTTCACTTTGGAGGACACGCTCAGCGCCTCCACCCGCAGTATTGTTCCATGCGGAGGACGCGCTCAGCGCATCCTCCCTATGCGGCCAGCGATTGTCCGGATTCCGGCCGATCGCTGTGCCCCCCGGTGCGGGCTGACATCATTGATGTCAGCCTAGCACTCGGGGACCCCCGGCGGGGCCATTAGATGTCATCGAGGCGGCGCGATGACATCTAATTCGGGCGCCCCCCCCCCCACGTGTGCAGAGGAAGCGCCTGAAAGGGAGGGGGGGGTCCATCGGACCTCTCTCGCTCCCGATCGCCGGGTGCACAGGGTTAATCCAGACACCGTTTGGAAGGGCACAGCCTGCCCTTTCAAACGGTGTCTGGCATTAACCCCTGGGGAGCCGGATCACGATTCGGCGCTGAAAAGCGCCGGATCGTGATCCTCTCCCGGAGCTGGCCGACATCTTGGATGTCGACCAAGCCTCCGGGAACTCCCCCTGAGGACTGGCGTCATCGTGCATAGCACGATGACGCCTGTCCTGGAATAACCCCTAGCTGCCAGCAATGGTGGAGATAGGGGGTTCCAATGAACCCCCTATCTCCCGATCTGTGGCAGCTAGGGGTTAATGTTTGATATGGTTGGATCGGCCAGAGCATGGCCTTTCCAACGATACCAAACTTGACCATGTAAAAAGTTTTAAAAAAATACAAATATATTAAAAAAAATTATAAAAAAATAAACAAGTTTTTTTTGGTTTGTTAATGCAGCAATATTGTTCCCATTTCAATTATAATGTGAACAATGATGCTGCACTAACGATTTTTGTATGCGGTGCGTTTGTTAAAAATAGCGAAATTTTCCCCAAAAAACAAAATGTAACGAGACCCCATTTCTAATTTTTTTAACAAGCGCACCCCATAGAAAATATAACTGCAAACGCTCGCATGTTAAAATGTGAAAAAAAAACCACTTTACACAATGAAAATTATTGAAAATTCGAATTTTATTGCATTTTTTGTTATAATATACAGACAGGACATGACGTATACATTGAATAATGACATATTATGAAACTGCCGGAAAGAACGATATAGAACATGTCTGGGTCATATATCAAAATATGGCTTCAAAATGCGGTTAAACATGATGAGCGAAAGCGGTAAAAATGACCTCAGCACAGAGGTGTGAAAAGCCTCAGCAGCGAAAGGGTTAAAATTTAGCAACGGAAATTAGCATACCTCTATTATTCAATTGTGTGTGTGTTTTTAAGGGTGTTCACCGTTAGGAGGTAATTCTCCTTCATTTCAAATTGATTTCGTTTTAGAATGCAGACAAGTTACATTAAGAATTTGTGATCATTGTAACCACGATTGTCAATTGGAAATTTAATAAACAGTTTGAAGAGTTTGTGTTGCTGCTAATATTTATCTTTTCAGTGGCGAGCAGCAAAGAAAAGAGGATTTGAAGGTTACCTCAGGCTATACACAGGTGGCTGCTCGGTGATTGGCCGGCACGACGCAAGAGTTAATACTATTGGACTATTCATTGTCTGTTAAGAATGAAACCTTTTTTTATGTCAAAATACTTTGTATTTTGTCATTTGTTCTTTGGGGCTATCGGTGTAGTAAAGAATAGCATAATACTCGCCTCCGTGTCTTGTGGGATAATTATGAAACTTGTACTAATCCTTTTTGCCCTGTAGGCGTCTTGCCTTTGTTTTTGTCATTAAAACCGCCTCATTAGTCCGACGTCCTCTGCTTCTTTAGTCTGCTGGATGAGTTGGCTTATGGCCTTGGCTGGTATTGACATATTGCGCTTTGGAGCACACTAAACAAAGAGCACCATGGCTTCTTCCACAGTATCCTTGGAAGATTTAATGTGAGCTGCAGATTGGCCTCGCAAATCCACTTTACGCACCTTCTATTTGAAACCTATTCTACATTGGTCTACTCTGATCTTTGATAACCTTTAAACATGCAAATAGGAGCCTCCGACTTATGGCCATAAAATTACAAAATTGTCCTATTATCAGGATGGAAAGTTTGAATTTTAATAATGACTTTCCCTCCTCAACACCCGCCCTATATTTTCTGATTTATGTTTTGCATTTTACTGCTTCCAATAAAAAGTCTACCTCTATGATGTGCTTTATACACGCTCTGTTATTATTATTATCATCCTTTATTTATATAGCGCCACATATTCCACAACGCTTTACCAGATCAGAGTACAAGGGGTTAATACATTTCCCAATACTGTTCCCAAGGGAATTTACATCTATGAGATGTACAAGTATTTTGTGAGGTAGGAGCATCCATATCGTTAGGTGTTTTGCCTGAGGACACTTGCTGGTGGTGTCATCTGAGTTGGATCGAGTCGTCTTTCCATGATTGTAGAGCAGCAAACTGGTGGTTAGGTTGAACCTGCTTTGTCATTGCCTTTTTTCGTATGGGCGCCTGTGTTACAAGTCAGACCTCTTCGTTCCGCCACTGGCAGTTCATATTGCTAATCACTTGTTCAGGGCTGTTTTATTTCAGCCTTATGAATTGGTTCTGTCCTCCTCTTCACCCGATTGTCCCGGTTACCTGTTCTATTCTGCAGCCAGAAAGAGGAAGTACTTCCAGATTCCCTGCCTTTTTATTAAGGAAGACTGCAATGGACTAGGGGAGTTTACAGTGCAAGAAAAAGTATGTGAACCCTTTGGGATTATGTGGAGTTTTGCATGAATTGGTCATAAAATGTGTGTGATCTTCATCGAAGTCACAACAATTTGAAAAACACAGTCTGCTTAAAATAATACAACACAAACATACAGTGGTGTTCAAAATTATTCAACCCCCACTGAAATTGAGTGTTTTGGCCAGTTTGACATTGATTTTGATCATTCAGTCATCTTGCTTACAATTAAATCAAAGAGGCACGTGTAGGTCAGACAAATATAACATAACATTTATAATGAAATAACCACAAATGTCTTTTCTGTGCTCACATCATTATCAGTTTTATTCAACCCCCAAGTGACATTCAATCTTAGTACTTAGTACAACATCCTTTTACAGTTATAACAGCTTTTAAACGTGAAGCATAGCTTGACACAGGTGTCTTGCAGCGATCTACGGGTATCTTCGCCCATTCGTCATGGGCAAAAGCCTCCAGTTCAGTCACATTCTTAGGCTTGCGCACTGCAACTGCTTTCTTTAAGTCCCACCAGAGGTTCTCAATCGGATTTAAGTCAGGTGACTGCGATGGCCACTCCAAAATGTTCCAGCCTTTAATCTGCAACCATGCTCTAGTGGACTTGGAGGTATGCTTGGGATCATTGTCCTGTTGAAAGGTCCAACGTCTCCCAAGCCTCAGGTTTGTGACGGACTGCATCACATTGTCATCCAATATCTCCTGGTACTGAAGAGAATTCATGGTACCTTGCACACGCTGAAGCTTCCCTGTACCTGCAGAAGCAAAACAGCCCCAAAGCATGATTGACCCCCCGCCATGCTTCACAGTAGGCAAGGTGTGCTTTTCTTCATAGGCCTTGTTCTTCCTCATCCAAACATAGCGTTGATCCATGGGCCCAAACAGTTCTAATTTTGTTTCATCAGTCCACAGAACACTATCCCAAAACGTCTGTGGTTTGTCCACATGACTTTTGGCATACTGCAGTCGACTCTTCTTATTCTTTGGAGACATCAAGGGGGTGCGCCTGGGAGTTCTGGCATGGAGGCCTTCATTACGCAGTGTGCGCCGTATTGTCTGAGCTGAAACTTCAGTACCCACATCTGACAAATCTTTTCTCAGTTCCTCAGCAGTCACACGGGGACTTTTCTCCACTCTACGCTTCAGGTAGCGCACAGCAGTCCAAGTCAGCATCTTCTTTCTGCCACGACCAGGTAGCGTTTCAACAGTGCCCTTTGCCTTGAATTTGCGAATGATGCTTCCTATGGTCTCTTGGTATGTTTAACATCTTTGCAATCTTCTTATAGCCATTGCCCTTCCTGTGAAGAGTAATCACCTCTTCTCTTGTCTTCCTGGACCATTCTCTTGACTTCACCATGTTTGTAACCACACCAGTAAATGTCTAGAAGGAGCTGAGTATCACAGTCATTTTAAAGCTGCCTAATTGGTGCTTATTATGCTTTATTGCTGCTCCGTGACATCCACAGGTGTTTTCAATACCTGATTGAAAACACTTGAATGAACCTCTGTTCTTCAGAGTGGTAGTCTTTAAGGGGTTGAATAATTGTGTCAATGAAGAATTCACAAAAGAAACATTTACTACTGTATTACAAAACCAATTGATGTCATTTTAGTTGCATATGGTTCTTTAAAAAGTCCTTGTAGGATTTCATTCTGAATACAATTACAAATGTCACTAAATTCCCTAAAACCCTTTACAGCATTGGGGGTTGAATAATTTTGAACACAACTGTTTGTGTTTATTGAACAGAACATGTAAACATTCACAGTGCTGGGTGGAAAAAGTATGTGAACCTTTGGACTTAACTTGTGGACCCTCCTTTGGCAGCAATAACCTCAACCAAACGTTTCCTGTAGTTGCAGATCAGACCTGCACAACGATCTGGAGTAATTTTGGACCACTCCTCTTCACAAAACTGTTTCAGTGTAGCAATATTCTTGGGATGTCTGGTGTGAATCGCTCTCTTAAATGCCACAGCATATCAATCGGGTTGAGGTCAGGACCCTGACTGGGCCACTCCAGAAGGCGTATTTTGTTTTGTTGAAGCCATTCTTTTGTTGAATTACTTGTATGCTTTGGGTCATTGTCCTATTGCATCACCCATCCTCTGCGGAGCTTCAGTTGGCGGACAGATAGTCTTACGTTTTCCTGCAAATTGTCTTGATAAACTGTGGAATTCATTTTTCCATCAATGACAACAATCCGTCCAGGCCCTGAGGCAGCAAAGCAGCCCCAAACCATGATGCTCCCTCCGCCATGTTTTACAGTGGGGATGAGGTTTTGATGTTGGTGTGCTGTGCCTTTTTTTCTCCACACATAGTGTGTGTTTTTTCCAAACAACTCAATTTTGGTTTCATCTGTCCACAGAATATTTTGCCAGTAGTGCTGTGGAACATCCAGGTGCTCTTTTGCAAACTTCAAACGTGCAGCAATATTCTTTTGGACAGCAATGGTGTCACGGGACCCCTGGAGGAAGCCTCCCCCCACCAGCCAGCGGGAAGCGGAAGAAAAAGAGGGGTGGCCGAGCCAAAGCAGACCAGAGCAAAACACCGTCACAGCCCTGGGATTACAGCATTAAGCCATCTTCCAGCGGGCAGTATCAGGCCACCGGAGAGACTGGCACCCAGGCTGTTCCCCTCCTGAAAGATGGGGCCACACAGACCAGGGACAGTCTGGTCAGCTCATTACAGGCTGACTTGCGTGATGCTCGGGCAGAGCTATTGGCCCTGGCAGAGACATTACAGGACCATCAGGATAAACTACAAACTGTCATGGAGGAGAGAGATTTCCACTGCAATGAAGTACGAGAACAGGCCGCCACTATACGACAACTGTCGGCCCAGGTTTGTGCCTGCGAGGACACTACCAACACCCTGCACACGGAGCTCAGTGGAGCCCATGCGCAAATAGAGGAGCTGGAGCACAGGTCCCGTATAATGATTGAGCAACTAGAGGCTGAACGGCGAACCAGAGCTGCTCTACAGACAGAAAGTACTGCTTTTAAAATTCGCCTGGAGAACTGTGAACTGGAATTACAGCGCACACAGCTCTCCCGAGACACTATGCAGGCACGGGCCCATGAGCAGCAAGAGGAAATACAGCTGCTCCAGAACCAACTCCAGCTGTGCCAACACCAGCTGCTCGAAACTGATGCAGCTCAGAATGAGAGCCTCGCTGAAGCCAAGGCAAGCGAGGAGGTGGTGAGCCACCTGACACACCAACTGGATGTTTCGGCGCAGGAGCACCAGGGCACTACCAGCCACCTGAAGACTGAGCTTGATGGGACGCAAGCACAGTGCCAGCGGCTGCAAGATGAGCTGTCCCTGCTACGAGCTGCCAGCACCCACTTGCCCACCATGGAGGAGAGCAGCACAACAGGGGGTCGAGTCATTGCCCCTGATATATTTTGCACCAAAGAGCGCTTGTACAGGGTGTTGCTGGAGGCTGTTTTGGAATCCACGTGTGACTGTTCCCCGAGGAAAATGGGGACCCCTCATAATGCCACCCCTACCAACCAAGGTGCAGAAAGAGAGATCACTTCCCCCCCTTCCCAGGAGACCGGTGAGTGTACATTGAGAGGCAATCAAGTTCCTGGCCCCAGGAAGAATTGCACCCTTTTGGGATTTTGGGGATTGCGGTGGGCGGGGCCCTTTTTAAATGATCAGGAGGGGGCATCAGCAGAAGGAGAGACTGGGAACTGGGACTGCTGACTGTATTTTGGTCCTGGGTCCGCAGAGGTGCCCTGGACAGAGCAAGATATGGGGGGTAATTTCAGGGTGCTCCCTAACAAACATTTTATGCCTGTGGACTGTGGTGGCCTGTTGCCTGGCGCATTGGACAAGAGGGTTGGCCTGCCTCTTGCCCTGGGACTACGGACCCACAGCCTTCCAGCGACTGTCAGACCCCACTGACTTTGCTTATGTGCCCGCAACCTGGAACTTTGAAGATGGCGCAGAAAAGGGACACAGTGCGAGGTCTCGTCAGTGGCAAGCGATCCGTTTGGGATCTAAGCTTGCCCTGCCGTTCTGGAAGGGGGACAAATGTCACGGAGCTGACAACTGGCGCTCCTCAGCGAGCCACAAGAAACTGACTTGGCTGTTTTAAAGACCATTTTTACTTTTCCCTCGGTTTTGCGTTTCAAATTGTATGCACAATTTTATGTTCTTACTATGTGGTTTTATTGAAGGGTGGTGTATTTTTCAATGTAGTGTAAATGGCATAACTTTAGTTTTAAATATACTTATATCCCTGTAGGTAAATGTGTTTCTGTATAACCCAGTAAACAAGCTTTACTGCTGTGTAATTTATGCAACAGGGCTTTTCCCCCTTATCTCGCTGCATGTTTAATTCAAGGGATCGGTGATAGTGTTTCGTGTTTAATCTGATGTGTTAGAACAATGGATTATACAAATGTTGTGTGAGCGGAAGGCTAAAGAATGTAAAGAATGTTATTGTAAATAACTGACATAATGTAATTAGTATATTGGTAGGACGAGGTGCGTCATTTATGCAAATTATGACTGTTGGACTTCAGCAAAAATGGTGGCGTTTTGTTCATTAAAAGTCAGAGAACTCTCAAGCTCAGAGAGAGAGAATCCTGTTTTAAAGCATACAGCCGCGCCTGGTGTCTTTATTACAAACTACGCTACACTATATACTCAACATCAGAAGGCACCGAGCAGCCTTCTGGAAATTCCTAAACAGCTCCAGGGCAGAGGAACAGAAGCAGGCGGGTCAAGCTGCTCGAGGCGCTGAGGACAGCGCTCCCAGTAGCCGGGCTGACCGCAACGAAGGAGTGTCTGGAGAGTCAGGACAGGCGGAAGAGAACGGTTCCGTCCCAAATGGCTTCCTCCGTGGTGTCCTCCCATGTACTCCATTCTTGTTTAATGTTTTCCTTATTGTAGATGTGTCAACAAAAATGTTAGCATGTGCCAGAGATTTCTGTAAGTCTTTAGCTGACACTCTAGGATTCTTCTTTACCTCATTAAGCATTCTGCGCTGTGCTCTTGCAGTCATCTTTACAGGACGACCACGCCTAGGGAGAGTAGCAACAGTGCTGAACTTTCTCCATTTGTAGACAGTCTGTCTTACCGTGAACCCATGAACATCAAGGCTTTTGGAGATACTTTTGTAACCCTTTCCAGCTTCATGCAAGTCAACAATTCTTGATCGCAAGTCGAGAGCTCTTTTCTGCAAGGCATGGTTCACATCAGGCAGTGCTTCTTGAAACCAGTAAACCCAAAACTGCTGTGTGTTTTTAAAGGGCAGGACAGCTTTCAGCAACACATCCAATAATATCACACTGATTGGACTCAAGGTTGGCTCACTCCTGGCTCCAATTAGCTCTTGGAGAAGTCATTAGGCTAGGGATTCACATACTTTTTCCACCCTGTACTGTGAATGTTTACATGTTATGTTCAATAAACACATGAAAACATAGGTTTTGTGTTGTATTATTTTAAGCAGACGGTGTTTTTCAAATTGTTGTGACTTAAATGAAGATCAGAGCACATTTTATAACCAATTCATGCAAAAATCCATGTAATCCTAAAGGGTTCACATACTTCACTTTTTTCCTCTGGCTGCTGTTATTAAATATCAAGAAAGAAGCAAATACTCGCCTCCGAGTCATTATTAGAATTCAAACTTTCTGTCATGATAATAGGATTTTTTTTTTAATTCCGATCCCGTGGCCATCAAGGAAACCCAAACCCTCTGAAGGGCAGTGATTTCTCTAAAGCCTTTTATTCTAAAGAGAGGAATGCAACGCTTATGATACAAACATTAGGTTTATGTGCCGCAACAAAAAGTTCAACTCCCCCAAAAGACAAAAAAGGTGGGGGTTTTTGGTCCAGTGTGTGTGTAAATTGAAATTTTCATTTGCTCAATAAATAAGCAAAAATAACCACAGAAAAAAAATGAGGCGGTCAGCGCACGGCTTTAATGAGGCTCAAATAGCTTTAAAACAGAAAATAATAAATACAAAAAAGAAAGTAATGGTTAGAGTTCGAGGCAAATTTCTGGTGGCTTCAGGACACTCTGCGCTCACTAACTCCAGCAAACGCAGAAAAATCTGACGACTTTCCCCATGGTTTTAAGAATCTTTAAAGAACAAAAATGCAGAAGATCTATTTGTTACATTGATTGTTACCAACATAGAGGCGAAGCCACACTCCAAGACCCGCGACGGCTCAGCATGACGCCGTCTGTCACCTTTACTACAAAAAGGAAGGAGGGGGAAGAAAACAAACAATGGGGGAAGGGGTAGCGGGGGCAGAGAAAATAAGGGAGCGAGCAGGGGGCAGAGAAATGAACCCTGGGTAAGGTACACAAGAGGAAATGGAGGCAGATGTAAACCTGAGGGAGGGACAAAGTGAAGGGGCAGATAAAGGGTCAGAGGCTGTGGGTCATTTGTGGCGCTGGGATCCGGCGCCGCCTCGCTGAACATGGGGCAGGCCGTCGGTATCGCTTACCAATAGGCTTTTGAAGTCAGTAAATGTAAAGTAATGTCCAAACCAGAAGAGAGGCATGAAAAGCCAAATGCTGATGAAAATAAACGCTGGGTCGCCCAGGAATTGCCCCCACTTTTTAGCAGCAAGTCTTCAAGTTCCACTTAAAAAAAATAATAATAAAATATACATTTATGTACACACGAGTCTCGTTACGGGAACAGCCAGGGTCAGCCTGTGTTTGGCAGAAGAGATGATGGACTGGATGGTAAGGAACACCAAAATACCACGTGCATCGCAGGAGACACCCCACCGGGCGCAAAAGGTTCCTGGTCATTTGGCTCCAGAGAGCAGTTTTTATCTGTAGCCCTGAGAGCTTCCGCAGGACGAGGCACCATCTACCAGAGAGAAAAGAGATGTTTAGTATGATGGGATTAATCCCTCCTGATGGTTATCCCGAGTGTGGCTCGGGGTTAAATTTCACTGCTGAAAGCAGTAACCCCGAGCCACACTCTGGCTGCATACATTACCTGTCGCTGCGCTCCCTCCGTGTCCCCCGCAGTCTCCTCCGGCGATCACGGCGTTTTACTTCCGGGATTCCTTCTCGCGAGGAGGGAACCAGGAAGTATGAGGCTCTCGATCGCTGGAGGAGACTGCAGGGGACAGCGAGGGAGCGCGGGGACAGGTGATGTATCCAGCGGCATCCCAAGTGTGGCTCGGGGTTACCGCTTCCAGCATAGGAATTTAACCACGAGCAACACTCGGGAAAACCATCAGGGGGCCAAAAAATACATAAAAAATACAGCACTTTTAGACATGAAATTGGGGGAAAAAAACAAATCAGACCTCCAGGGAGGTTAAAGGTCATTGTCATTTGTACAGCTGGAGTGACCGTAGCACCATATCCACTCAATGCATGTGCAGCAAGAAGGTCTGGAAGGAGGATCTCGGGAAGGGGCCCGTCCTCTACCATTAACAATCAGAAAAGCTGCGAGAAGAGTGTGAGGTCGGAGGTCGCAGCAGCAGAGTAAAACACATACCTCCACGAGGAAATCTACTGGAACCAAACACATGGGGGGGGGGGATATTCCTTTACAGGAGTGGAGAGCTGTAAAGACCGTGGCCCCTATTCACCTCGTGATGGTAACTGGGACCCGCTATGAGCAGATATCAGCACTAGTCCATTACCCTTCCCAGCCGATGTATGGCACCTCAAGGTGGAATAATATCCAATGCTCAGGTGGGCAGCACCGCCGCTGGTATCGGCAAAAAGCACGTCGCTGTCTGAGATCGCGTACAAGGTGTTGCGCTGGGAAATATTTGGTCCCAGTGGTTTGCTGCTCGCGACCACGTTAGCCGAAGAGTCAGAACAGGCTCCTTGGGTCTTACCTTTATATTGGCTGTTTTACATTTGTTTCAGCCCTAGATTATACCACGTAATCGGTTAATCGATAATGGAAATAGTTGGCGATTTGTGTTCAGGACACGGTTTAGATTCAGACTGAATTAAACGTTATAACCTCAGACTCCGCTTTCAAGCTGATTGGAGAAGACTTGCTGCTGCTTTAGGCTGTGGTCACAAGAGCGTGGATTTGTGTGACCCCCCTTCCTCATTGTGTCCGTTTCAGCTTTTTGACGGCTCGACAGGGAGGGCCACATTGTGCAACGTGCGTAACAGTATTGCATGTTACATCGGACATGTTGAAACCCTCCCCGTCAAAAATCTACAATGGGTCTACAAAGCGCAATCCTCTATAGGAGGCTCATGCTTTGTAGAGCTGAGCGCACTAATGGGCTCTCAGCGAGGTGGCCACACTGGTGTCCATTCGGAGAGACGCCTGTCCTCACTGATGTTCCCTCCATGCTTGCGAGCGCTCGTGACCGTGGCCTTACTAGGTACGATTTAGTTTTAGAGTTATGTCAGACATAACCAGTTTGTTTCTATTCAGTTTACAACCGTAGCAGTGCTAGAACACAAGCCCTGGGATACTGTCACTTGGTATGGGCACTGTACCGCTGGTGTTTTATACTTACTGGACTCCTGTGCCATCACCCCAATCTGCCTGCCACCCCCTCTTTGGTCTGGAGCTGCCATTCACTCCTTTTGGTCCGGGCCCTTTCCACAAACTCCCTCTCACACTCAAGTCCGGTCTTTTGTACAAACACACTCCCTCTCACACTCGGGTCAAGTCCCCTGCCCAAACGTATCCCCTTCCACCTCTGATCCCTCCTGCTCAGTTTGTTCATTAAATTCTTGTAAAAGGGACGCTCAATGCAGCCTGAGCACTTTAGCTTATTAAAATGGTTCAGAAGTGTGGAGTGCCCCCCCTTCTCACCCTGCTTTCATGCTGACATCAGGTATATCTGACATTTTGTAGCAGCGTTCATTTGGGGAGAAAACTGACATGGGTTTAAGCTGCGGACACCGCATCAATCCATCACTATGACCAGGTGCTTGTGCACCTTGTGTGAGAAAAGTATGCAATTTGCATATGTATGTACGAAAGGAACTACAAAAATTGCTTATAAAAGGTTTTTTTTTTTAGCATTCTCTTACTTAAAAGGAATATAATGAATTTTTTTTTCTTCTTCATCCGATGAATCGATTAATCAAAAAAATAATCGTCCAACTAATCGATTATGCAAATAATCAGTTGCAGCCCTAGAATAATCCCTTACAGCCATTGCATTTGAATTGAAAAAAGGAGCCGAGAACCGCAGGAAAACCCAAGTGATACAAAGCACAGCAATAAGGGACGAAACCATCAAACCGACCCATCTAGGTTCCTGTAACGAGGTGCACAATGTACAGCTTTTCCTACATTACATAACCGGCATTAACACAAATGGGATTTCGGTGCATTCTCGTGTTTGTGGATCACATTGTAAACCTATTTTTGTACCTATAGATGTTTTAGCAAGACATTTAACAGCAGCAGCTCCACTCAGACACCGGTGAATACCGATCTCTGTATACAGGTACCAGTGCTCGTCTGGGAAGCATCACCCAAAAATGACCAGATCCCCAGGCCAGTACTGGGCATTCCCGGATCCAGAGATCCAGAGGCACTTTGTGCAGATTCAGTGAACTGCGGGGGGGGGGGCGCTTTTAAACGGGACAACCAGAAAATTTGGAGAAAGGGAAGTTCTGGACATTGAGGCGGTCAGAGAATCCCCCCCCCCCCCACGGGCAGATCTCACTTACTGTAAGCCAGTTCATCTCCTGCTCTTTTACGAGACTGGTCACCTCTGGGGAAAGAGAAGAAAAAGGTTAAAGAGCAAATAAACCTCCTTCCCCAAAAACCACAAGAATTCAACACGACAATATATTGGTAAAGACAAACATCACCATAAGCCGGGAGGATACGATAAAACCACCTGAGCCAAGAGCAATCCAAACATTTACCGGAACATGGAGGAGAAAGAGCAATCCGGTCAGCACGGGCAGCCTGATGCCAGCCTCTCCGGTCAGCTCCATCCAGCTGCCACGCGTGCACTAAACACATTAACCTATGTGGGATTGTATAAAACACACTAGACACATATAGGAGCCCTGGGGCGGCCTGACCTGGCGAATCCGTTCTGCATGAGTTCCTGCTGCAGCTTAATGTCCTGCGCCGCGTAGTCCTGCAGTTCAGACTCCATAGCAGGCGGCAGGATATTAGGGATAAATTTGGAAAACAGCGTTGGCGCAAGCTGGACCCATTCTGTGAGAAGAGAGGGAAACACAGAGAAACCAGATGTGAGCGAGTCATCACATGTTTGTTTGTTTTTCTGTAACAGCCTTTTTATTCTCATTCATTGGATTTTATGTAAATTTCAGACATTTTCGTTCAGTAGTTTCTTTGCAAACAGCGTTTCACTTTTCAAACATTCAAGCAAACGTTTTTTTTTTTGGGGGGGGGTTTCACTCCATTCGTCTGCGGTGTCGGGTTTTTCCGGCGGCTGCGCGGCGTGTGATCGGCTCCTGCTCGGGTTTTTCCGGTGGGCTTAACCCAGATGTTTTTGCGGGTTTCGGCGTGCGTTCGCCGGGTTTTGCAGTGAGTTTTTGCCGGGTTTGCGGCGGCTTTTCCCTGCATTACGAAGGCCCTGTGGTGCTTGCTGAATACACCGCAGGGTCGCTGAAATGGGATCGCCAAATCGCACTGAAGGGAACGATAAGTCACCGAACGTGCGGTGACTTTTCGATTCTCTTTGAATAACCCTGAAAGTATTTTGAGAGAGAAAAAGCCGTATAAATAACAATATAACAGTTAATGGCACAGTCCAGTCCTTTCTTGACCAATCATCGTGCTGACCACTCTATAAATCTTCTGGTAACCCCCTCTTTTCTTTGCTACTCACCGAGGAAAGATAAGTATTGGCAGCAACGCAATAAAGGTTTATCTGCATTTGTTTGCACATTATTTTGCTTTAGGGTGTATTTAATGCTTTATACACGATTATCATTACATACATTGGTGTATAATTACAGGGTTCATTGTGTAGAGGGATTAGTGTGTTCATTATAGGTTTTGCAGGTATTGTAATCTTGGTTTAGATTTGTTTTTATTGTCCCTGTTAGCAAGGTTTCCTCTGGAGAGACGAGTCTGACCCTCCGGCAGTTTCTAGTGCGTTTCTGTGCCTCCCCCGCAAGGTCACCATCGGGAGAGGTGCGGCCTTCGCGCCATTGAGTGTCTGCAGTAAGGCTCACGGCTCGTGCATGCGCGGTATGTCACGATCGATTACCTCAGCGGAGTCGAGGCGTTCATGAGGCGGCAAGTGATTTTCTTCAGAGAAATATTATAATCTGTTTCATAAATGTCTATCCCGGCCCTGCCAGCCTCCCCCGGTGCCATTATACCCATGTCCCATATACATAATCCAACAGACGCACTTATAGCCGCTCTGTCAGCTTTTTCCTTTAATTTAGAGAGCACTATGGTCAGAACGCTGGAAAACCATCCTGCCAGAAGATCAGCTGTGAATACCCCGGCTTCAGATAGAATCTAACCCTGACAATGAGGTCCCTGGGTCTTCAAGAGAGGGAGAAGAGCGACACCCAAAAAACATAGCTCCTAAAAAGCGTACGTTTACCCGTACTTCACATGACTCTCCACAGCATACCACTGTGACTAAAAAAAGGGGCCAAGTAACTCAGGCCTCCAAGAGAAAATGGAAACGCGCCAAAAGCGCAAAAAATACTGCTGGCTCTTCAGATTGTTTCACTGATGAGGATATTTCTGAGTCTGTGATGGGCTCAGATCCAGATTAGGCACCAGCAGCCTCTTCTGAGTTTTCAGACTCAATATCCTCTCCAGACTCGAATGGGACCAAAGAACCTGCGTCTGATCTGATGGACGCTCTAAGTACAGTTGTGTTCAAAATGATTCAACCCCCACTGAAATTGAGTGTTTTGGCCAGTTTGACATTGATTTTGATCATTCAGTCATCTTGCTTACAATTAAATCAAAGAGGCACGTGTAGGTCAGACAAATATAACATAACATTTATAATGAAATAAGCACAAATGTCTTTTCTGTGCTCACATCATTATCAGTTTTATTCAACCCCCAAGTGACATTCAATCTTAGTACTTAGTACAACATCCTTTTACAGTTATAACAGCTTTTAAACGTGAAGCATAGCTTGACACAAGTGTCTTGCAGCCATCTACGGGTATCTTCGCCCATTCGTCATGGGCAAAAGCCTCCAGTTCAGTCACATTCTTAGGCTTGCGCACTGCAACTGCTTTCTTCAAGTCCCACCAGAGGTTCTCAATCGGATTTAAGTCAGGTGACTGCGATGGCCACTCCAAAATGTTCCAGCCTTTAATCTGCAACCATGCTCTAGTGGACTTGGAGGTATGCTTGGGATCATTGTCCTGTTGAAAGGTCCAACGTCTCCCAAGCCTCAGGTTTGTGACGGACTGCATCACATTGTCATCCAATATCTCCTGGTACTGAAGAGCATTCATGGTACCTTGCACATGCTGAAGCTTCCTTGTACCTGCAGAAGCAAAACAGCCCCAAAGCATGATTGACCCCCCCGCCATGCTTCACAGTAGGCAAGGTGTTCTTTTCTTCATAGGCCTTGTTCTTCCTCCTCCAAACATAGCGTTGATCCATGGGCCCAAACAGTTCTAATTTTGTTTCATCAGTCCACAGAACACTATCCCAAAACTTCTGTGGTTTGTCCACATGACTTTTGGCATACTGCAGTCAACTCTTCTTATTCTTTGGAGACAGCAAGGGGGTGCGCCTGGGAGTTCTGGCATGGAGGTCTTCATTACGCAGTGTGCGCCGTATTGTCTGAGCTGAAACTTCAGTACCCACATCTGACAAATCTTTTCTCAGTTCCTCAGCAGTCACACGGGGACTTTTCTCCACTCTACGCTTCAGGTAGCGCACAGCAGTCGAAGTCAGAATCTTCTTTCTGCCATGACCAGGTAGCGTTTCAACAGTGCCCTTTGCCTTGAATTTGCGAATGATGCTTCCTATGGTCTCTCTTGGTATGTTTAACATCTTTGCAATCTTCTTATAGCCATTGCCCTTCCTGTGAAGAGTAATCACCTCTTCTCTTGTCTTCCTGGACCATTCTCTTGACTTCACCATGTTTGTAACCACACCAGTAAATGTCTAGAAGGAGCTGAGTATCACAGTCATTTTAAAGCTGCCTAATTGGTGCTTATTATGCTTTATTGCTGCTCCGTGACATCCACAGGTGGTTTCAATACCTGATTGAAAACACTTGAATGAACCTCTGTTCTTCAGAGTGGTAGTCTTTAAGGGGTTGAATAATTGTGTCAATGAAGAATTCACAAAAGAAACATTTACTACTGTATTACAAAACCAATTGATGTCATTTTAGTTGCATATGGTTCTTTAAAAAGTCCTTGTAGGATTTCATTCTGAATACAATTACAAATGTCACTAAATTCCCTAAAACCCTTTACAGCATTGGGGGTTGAATCATTTTGAACACAACTGTATATAACAATTGCTGTCCAATCGTCAGGCAGACCGCTCCATAAATCCTCTGGTAACCCTTGGCCACGCCTCTTTTCTCGATGCGAGACTGGTAAACCTCTTCAATAAACCGAACACTGGAAGAACCTTCATCCTTCAACGAAAAACTCCAACATGAAGCTCAAGTCTTCAACGAAAACCTCAACACAAAGCTTGAGCTGTCGGAGAAAACATATTCGAGATCACCAGAGCTTACTTCAAGATCGATCGAACGATCCATAATATCTACTGAAACACTCAATCAGGGTGGGATAATACTCACCTCCGTGCCTTTATTATAATTATGATTCCCCGTCATGATAAGGGAATCTGGGAATTATCCCATAAGACATGGAGGCTCTTATTCTAGTTCAAAGCTTAAGCAACTAACGCATGTGACATGTGAGACACTGGTTTAAAATAAAACTCCCTAAAGGTGGATTCTCTGGACCAATCTGCTGTTTTTAAGATGTCTTAAAGACATCCATGGAAAAAAGCTCCAGAAGCAGTCCGGGAAGAATGAGCTCCGAACACGGAGACGTCTACACCAGCTTCAGACATGATCCATTTAACCCACCTAGCGAGTGTGGCAGATGTTACAGAATTGACAGAAATAGGGTTTAATCTCTGGTTGGGCGCTGCTCACATGAAAGGGTAAATGACAACTCCTTTACTGAGAGATGGTTAGTAGTTATTGGATGGCAACATGTATGTCTAACCTTGTGTGGATAGTAACAGGTTTTATATGCGTTTATGGAGTGGAGGCTCTTGATTATTTCCAAGGAGTTTGTGTACGCTTCTTTATGCAGGCTGTAAAGATGTAGCTACAATGCCTTCAGGGGGTCTGTATACATTAGACTGATTATTCACACGTGCAGATGGTGTAGAAAACTTTTTTTCCAGTATTATGTATACATATACATGAACAATCAGTGAAGCATATTATAATGATAGAGGAAAAAAGGAATTTTTTTTTACTATTGAGGACTGTTTATACACAACTATTTCAAATCTCTCAGTTCCTTCTGCGTGACTGCAACCTGGTGGTCAGACTTCAATGTGCAGGTGGTTGTTTCAAAGAAAACAATTATGTTGCTGTTCTATCCCGTCCTCTGTATTGGGTCCGGATCTCATGTTAATAAAAAGAAACAGAAATAACAGATTCCATAGTGCATACTGTCTTACTACGAAAATGGAAAAAGTGGATGTAACAATTTCCAACTCGCGTGGACAGGAGCCGATATTTCTATCACGCTCCCTCTTATGCGCCTATCTGGCCCATAAAGGTGGCCAGCAACCCTTCTTTATCTCCTTTCTCCTTGTGTGCGGCTGTCGTTTGTCAGCTGGGCTGGAGTCCTCGCAGGATACACGCTGGAAGCCTCCCAGTGATGGATCTGTGCTGCGCAGTAATCACAGGATTCATGAGTGTAAAATAAAATAAGAAGGGGTTTATTGAGATTAAAAATATATAAAACAAAAGGTATGGGATTTTCCAGAACGCGTTTTGCCAGTGTGGCCTCTTCAGCTGGATAATCCTGATAAGTGAATGTCCATCTTTTATGTGTTGTTTAAGTCTGTCTGCTGATTGGTCGCCCAGAGTTTTCGTTTAGTTTTCGTGTGCATTTTGTTGCGCATGCATGTTCGTTTAGTTTTTCGCATGGCTTCTTTAAGTTTTCTGCGCAGATTCCATTGCGCATGTGTGCTGGGTTATCGGTCACCATCTTTAGTCATGTGGTTTAATCTACCTTTTATGGCTTCCTCCTGTACAAATCAGGCGTCTATTTTTTTTGGTGGTGTTTTTCTCTACAATGTTCAGAATATGGTATGTCATATATTGCTAAATTAGCCAGATTTGTACAAATACACCAGTGGTGAATGACCAAAATGTTCATAATTCGGCCCGGCAAGCATTGTTAGAGGTGCTCCGATGGACTTTGAGGAGGTGCTTGCAGAATTCCAGATGGAATATTTCTGTTGGGCTGGTGTCCCATTTGGGTTGGTCAGGGTTGGTCACTGCAGAATTAAGTTCAAAATCCTTATCCTTACCTACAAAACCCTCACTAACTCAGCTCCCCACTACCTGTCCTCACTAATCACCAAATACACCCCAGCCCGCTCCCTAAGGTCAAACAGTGACCTGCGCCTAGCTTCTCCCCGCATCACCTCTTCCCATGATAGACTGCAGAATTTCTCACGCGCAGCCCCCACTCTCTGGAACGCTCTCCCTCGTACTGTCAGACTTTCCCCTAACTTCTCTTCCTTCAAACGCTCCCTTAAAACATTCCTATTTAGTGAAGCCTACCACCCAACTCACTGACGCAACCATCAATCACTCTCACCTTACAGTCCTCTCCTCCTGTTTCCAACCCCAACCCTCCTAGATTGTGAGTTCCTACGGGAATAGGGCCCTCATCTCCTCCTGTACTGTTTGTCAAATGTTGTTCAATGTATTGTAACCCTGTCTGTACTGTGCTTATTGTACAGCGCTGCGGAATATGCTGGTGCTTTATAAATAAAGAATAATAATAATCACTTCTCCCAATATCCCTGCACTTCTTATTACTTGGATCACTTCTCCCAATATCTCTGCACTTCTTATTACTTGGATCACTTCTCCCAATATCTCTGCACTTCTTATTACTTGGATCACTTCTCCCAATATCTCTGCACTTATTATTACTTGGATCACTTCTCCCAATATCTCTGCACTTATTATTACTTTGATCACTTCTCCCAATATCTCTGCACTTCTTATTACTTGGATCACTTCTCCCAATATCTCTGCACTTCTTATTTCTATGGATTGTAAGTTCCAGGGGTCAAGTCCTGGGAATAAAAGTGAGGGAACTCACCCAGGAATTCCACAACCCCCATTACCCGAAAAAAATCTATATATCACGAGTATAGCCGGACGAGCCGCTGATACCAATTTTTATTGGGTTAACTTTACATTTAAAAGCCAAGAAATAAAGAGTGTAACCTGGAACCTAAACTGATCAGTGAAAGGTATCACTACGTACAGCTTTAGGCTAGGGTCAGACTGAGGCAGTGCGAACGCGCGTTCTGGCGCACTTAATCACGGCCGTGCTAGCAGCAGATGCCGGGCAATGACGGCCAATATACGAAGTACGGTCGCACAAAAGTCCGGCTGCGCAACGCAAGTGGAAAATGAACGCATTTTTTCGAGAACGTTAAACCACTAGTACTGACGTACAGAGTGCGCTGCGTCCGCTAGCGGCGTGTGTGCGTGAATTGGAGACATCAGACGCTGCTAATGTCCGGCTAACATAACGTCCAGATGCAAGAAGTGTTTTATTGATGATCCGTACAAAATCACGGATGAAACTGCGCATAGTATGACCGCTATTGCGTACTCCGTGAAAAAATACGTCCATTCTTCGAACGCACATTTTCACGGACAACGTGAAAAATGCGTTAGTCTGACCCTAGCCATACTCGGCATTGTGGCAACTGGACTAACACGTTATATATAATACATATCCCCCCCCCCCGAATTATATACACAGGCACAGATCCCCCCCCCCGAATTATATACACAGGCACAGACCCCCCCCGAATTATATATACAGGCACAGACCCCCCCCGAATTATATACACAGGCACAGACCCCCCCCCCCGAATTATATACACAGGCACAGATCCCCCCCCAGAATGATATATACACAGGCACAGATCCCCCCCCTCAAATTATATACACAGGCACAGATCCCCCCCCCTCGAATTATATACACAGGCACAGACCCCCCCCCCCGAATTATATACACAGGCACAGACCCCCCCGAATTATATATCCAGGCACAGACCCCCCCGAATTATATATCCAGGCACAGACCCCCCCCCCCGAATTATATACACAGCACTGAGCCCCCAGAATAACATACACAGCACTGAGCCCCCAGAATAATATACACAGCACTGAGCCCCCAGAATAATATACACAGCGCTGAGCCCCCAGAATAATATACACAGCACTGAGCCCCCAGAATAATATACCCAGCACTGAGCCCCCATAATAATATACCCAGCACTGAGCCCCCAGAATATACACAGCACTGAGCCCCCAGAATAATATACACAGCACTGAGCCCCCAGAATAATATGCACAGCACTGAACCCCCAGAATAATATACACAGCACTGAGCCCCAGAATAATATACACAGCACTGAGCCCCCAGAATAATATACACAGCACTGAGCCCCCAGAATAACATACACAGCGCTGAGCCCCCAGAATAATATAGACAGCACTGAGCCCCCAGAATATATACACAGCACTGAGCCCCAGAATAATATACACAGCACTGAGCCCCAGAATAATATACACAGCGCTGAGCCCCCAGAATAACATACACAGCGCTGAGCCCCCAGAATAATATAGACAGCACTGAGCCCCCAGAATAACATACACAGCACTGAGCCCCCAGAATAACATACACAGCACTGAGCCCCCAGAATAACATACACAGCACTGAGCCCCCAGAATAATATACACAGCACTGAGCCCCCAGAATAATATACACAGCACTGAGCCCCCAGAATAATATACACAGCACTGAGCCCCAAGAATAATATACACAGCACTGAGCCCCCAGAATAATATACACAGCACTGAGCCTCCAGAATAATATACACAGCACTGAGCCCCCAGAATAACATACACAGCACTGAGCCTCCAGAATAATATACCCAGCACTGAGCCCCAGAATAATATACACAGCACTGAGCCCCCAGAATAATATACACAGCACTGAGCCTCCAGAATAATATACACAGCACTGAGCCCCCAGAATAACATACACAGCACTGAGCCTCCAGAATAATATACACAGCACTGAACCCCCAGAATAATATACCCAGCACTGAACCCCAAGAATAATATACACAGCACTGAGCCCCCAGAATAATATACAGCACTGAGCCCCCAGAATAATATACACAGCACTGAGCCCCCAGAATACACAGCACTGAGCCCCCAGAATAATATACACAGCACTGAGCCCCCAGAATTACACAGCACTGAGCCCCCAAATAATATACACAGCACTGAGCCCCCAGAATAATATACACAGCACTGAGCCCCCAGAATAATATACACAGCACTGAGCCCCCAGAATAATATACAGCACTGAACCCCCAGAATAATATACACAGCACTGAGCCCCAGAATAATATACACAGCACTGAACCCCCAGAATAATATACACAGCACTGAGCCCCCAGAATAATACACAGCACTGAGTCCCCAGAATAATATACACAGCACTGAGCCCCCAGAATATATACACAGCACTGAGCCCCAGAATAATATACACAGCACTGAGCCCCCAGAATAATATACACAGCACTGAACCCCCAGAATAATATACACAGCACTGAACCCCCAGAATAATATACACAGCACTGAGCCCCCAGAATAATATACACAGCACTGAGCCCCCAGAATAATATACACAGCACTGAGCCCCCAGAATAATATACACAGCACTGAGCCCCAGAATAATATACACAGCACTGAGCCCCCAGAATATACACAGCACTGAGCCCCCAGAATATACACAGCACTGAGCCCCCAGAATATACACAGCACTGAGCCCCAGAATAATATACACAGCACTGAGCCCCAGAATAATATACACAGCACTGAGCCCCCAGAATAATATACACAGCACTGAACCCCCAGAATAATATACACAGCACTGAGCCCCAGAATAATATACACAGCACTGAACCCCCAGAATAATATACACAGCACTGAACCCCCAGAATAATATACACAGCACTGAGCCCCCAGAATAATATACACAGCACTGAGCCCCCAGAATAATACACAGCACTGAGCCCCCAGAATTATATACACAGCACTGAGCCCCCAGAATATACACAGCACTGAGCCCCCAGAATATACACAGCACTGAGCCCCCAGAATATACACAGCACTGAGCCCCAGAATAATATACACAGCACTGAGCCCCAGAATAATATACACAGCACTGAGCCCCCAGAATAATATACACAGCACTGAACCCCAAGAATAATATACACAGCACTGAACCCCAAGAATAATACGCACAGCACTGAGCCCCCAGAATAATACACACAGCACTGAGCCCCCAGAATAATATACACAGCACTGAGCCCCCAGAATAATATACACAGCACTGAGCCCCCAGAATAATATACACAGCACTGAGCCCCCAGAATAACATACACAGCACTGAGCCCCCAGAATAATATACACAGCGCTGCGCCCCCAGAATAATATACACAGCACTGAGCCCCAGAATAATATACACAGCACTGAGCCCCCAGAATAACATACACAGCACTGAGCCCCCAGAATAATATACACAGCGCTGCGCCCCCAGAATAATATACACAGCACTGAGCCCCCAGAATAATATACACAGCACTGAGCCCCCAGAATAATATACACAGCACTGAGCCCCCAGAATATTATACACAGCACTGAGCCCCCATAATAATATACACAGCGCTGAGCCCCCAGAATAATATACACAGCACTGAGCCCCCAGAATAATATACACAGCACTGAGCCCCCAGAATAATATACCCAGCACTGAGCCCCCAGAATAACATACACAGCACTGAGCCCCAGAATAATATACACAGCACTGAGCCCCAAGAAGAATATACCCAGCACTGGTTATATGGATATATCTGCCCCAGCTCATATGGGTATATATTGCCCCAGCTCACATGGATATATTTTCCCCAGTTCACATGGATATAATTGCCCCAGTTCACATGGATAAAATTGCCCCCAGTTCACATGGATATTATTAACCCCAGCTCATATGGATATTATTGACCTCAGCTCATATGTGTATATATTGCCCCAGTTCACATGGATATGCCCCAGCTCATGGATATGCCCCCAGCTCTCATGGATATGCCCCCAGCTCTCATGGATATTGCCCCAGCTCTCATGGATATTGCCCCAGCTCTCATGGATATTGCCCCAGCTCTCATGGATATTGCCCCAGCTCTCATGGATAATGCCCCAGTTCACATGGATATGCCCCAGCTCATGGATATGCCCCCAGCTCTCATGGATATTGCCCCAGCTCTCATGGATATTGCCCCAGGTCTCATGGATATTGCCCCCAGCTCTCATGGATAATGCCCCCCAGCTCTCATGGATAATGCCCCCCAGCTCTCATGGATAATGCCCCCCAGCTCTCATGGATAATGCCCCCCAGCTCTCATGGATAATGCCCCCCAGCTCTCCTGAATATTGCCCCCAGCTCTCATGGATATGCCCCAGGTCTCATGGATATTGCCCCCAGCTCTCATGGATAATGCCCCCCAGCTCTCATGAATAATGCCCCCCAGCTCTCAGGATAATTCCCCCAGGTCTCATGGATAATGCCCCAGGTCTCATGGATAATGCCCCCCAGCTCTCATGGATAATGCCCCAGGTCTCATGGATAATGCCCCCCAGCTCTCATGGATAATGCCCCAGGTCTCATGGATAATGCCCCCATCTATCATGGATATTATTGCCCCCGGCAGCTAGCTCACCTCACTGTGCGCCCGAAACGATTGAGCAGGCCGCCGCCGCACACTTCCTGCAAGAACGGCCGCTGACAGGAAGTGCAGCCGCTCGCCTGGGATCGATGAAACAGCCTGCCGCAATCTCGCGAGATCGCGGCTGGCTGTTAGATCCCAGGCGAGCGGCTGCACTTCCTGTCAGCGGCCGTTCTAGCAGGAAGCACGCGGCCGCCGGCAATGTGCGGCGGCGGCCTGCTCAATCGTTTCGGGCTCGGGCCACTGTGGGAGAAGTGCGGGAACACCGTTCCCGCAGGACTCCAGCCCTTATTGCAACTCCCAATACCTCCTGGATCCCAACCATCCCGTTATATCATTGCTTTTTATTTAAACTCTGTTCTCAGTCTGTTGTGAATATGCTTAGTTAACCCTTTCTATTCCTCAGTATCTATAACCTGTTGTCTATAATCCTTATTTATTCTCATATACTTCTTATTCTCCTGCTTTTCTTCAGTAATATATATTCAAAGTCTGCCCTATTTCTCATTACTTAGCTCCTTTTCTTAACCCTGCCTCTGTATTTTTCAATATCCATTGTCTCCCTGCCCCACCTTTCTGCTTATTCATTCCTATCAGCATTGCTTTCTGTTTAACTCCCTCCTGTGTTATAGTAAATAAACCCATATTTTTATCTTATTTGCCTGTTCCACTCGTGTTACTGCACATTAAGCTCGAACCCCGCAACCCCGCACACTGGATATGACAGAATCGGGTCTGGATCTCAGGTTACTAAAAGGAAACAGAAATAACAGATTCCATAGTGCATACGGTCTACGGAAATGGAAAAGGTGGTTGTAAAAATTTTCAACTCACGTGGACAAGAGCCGATATTTCGATCACGCTCACTCTTATGCGCCTATCTGGCCCATAAAGGTGGCCAGCAACCCTTCTTTATCTCCTTTCTCCTTGTGTGCCGCAGTCGTTTGTCAGCTGGGCTGGAGTCCTTGCAGGATACACGCTGGAAGCCTCCCAGTGATGGATCTGCGCTGCGCAGTAATCACAGGATTCAGGAGTGTAAAATAAAATAAGGGGTTTATTAAGATTACAAACAATATAAAACAAAAGGTATGGGATTATCCAGAAAGCGTTTCGCCAGTGTGGCCTCTTCAACTAGATAATCCTGATAAGTGAATGTCCATCTTTTGTGTGTTGTTTGGCAAGTCTGTCCGCTGATTGGTCGCCCGGAGTTTTCGTGTGGATTTCGTTGCACATGCGTGTTCATTTAGTTTTTTGCGCGGCTTCGTTTCGTTTTCTGCACCGATTCCATTGCGCATGTGTGCTGGGTTCTCGGTTGCCATTTTTAGTCATGTGGATTAATCTACCTATCATGGCGTCCTCCTGTACAAATCGGGCGTCCATTTTTTTGGTGGCGTTTTTCTCTACAATGTTCAGAATATGGTATGTCATATATTGCTAAATTAGCCAGATTTGTACAAATACACCAGTGGTGAATGACCAAAATGTTCATAATAAATGATGTGACATGCGTTGGTGGGATATGGATTCTTTGTATACATATGCAAATTCCTTTCTATGGACCTGGATCCGCCGTTTATTTATGCAATGTGGGGCCCAAAGAGGGGAGTTTAGTGATCTGGAGCAGGACAACAAAGTAAAATAGAGTATCTATGTTCGTACGTATGGAATGTCTTGTAAACATGAGGGTAACGTATATGATTCTTATCTTTCCCTTTAATATACAGGGTGAAGAAGGGGGTTTCACAGATAAACCTCATATTTTTATTTTTTTTGATTGGGTAACAAAAATAATAGACACAGGTGGTGCAGTAGACATTGCTTATTTAGATTTCAGTAAGGCTTTTGATACTGTTCCGCATAGAAGGCTTATCAATAAATTGCAATCTTTGAGCTTGGATTCCAATATTGTTGAATGGATTAGGCAGTGGCTGAGTGACAGGCAACAGAGGGTTGTGGTAAATGGAGTTTATTCGGCGCAAGGTCTTGTTACCAGTGGGGTACCTCAGGGGTCAGTACTTGGACCCATTCTCTTTAATATTTTTATTAGTGATATTGCAGAAGGTATTAATGGAAAAGTATGTCTTTTTGCTGATGACACAAAGATTTGCAACAGGGTTGACGTTCCTGGAGGGATCAGCCAAATGACAAATGATTTAGGTAAACTAAAAAAATGGTCGGAGTTGTGGCAATTGAGTTTTAATGTGGATAAGTGCAAGATAATGCACCTGGGACGTAAAAACCCAAGGGCTGAATATAGAATATTTGATACATCTGAGGAAAGGGATTTAGGGGTCATTATTTCAGAGGATCTAAGGGTAAGTAGTCAATGTAATAGAGCAGCAGGAAATGCTGGCAGAATGCTTGGAAATGCTGCAGAATGCTTGGTTGTGTAGGGAGAGGTATTAGCAGTAGGAAAAGGGAAGTGCTCATGCCACTGTACAGAGCACTGGTGAGACCTCACTTGGAGTACTGTGTGCAGTACTGGAGACCGTATCTCCAGAAGGATATAGACATCTTAGAGAGAGTTCAGAGAAGGGCTACTAAAATGGTGTACGGCTTGAAGGAGAAAAGTTACCAGGAAAGGCTTAATGATCTTAACATGTACAGCTTGGAAAAAAGACGAGACAGAGGAGATATGATAGAAACATGTCACGGTCCACCCGGGGTACCTACTGAGGTACCTATATTGCACAGCCTGGTCCTAACAGCCTTTGTCCTGGAATGCTTTTGTATTTGGTTCCAATCCGGGGTTTACCTCAGCCCAGTGCCATGTCCAGGCTCCTGGAGATCCAGCCTGGGTTTTCCCATCCAGCCTAGGAGTTCCAGCTGAGGCCCATCTATGATTTAACCTCCTTAAAAGGCAGAGAGACTGAGCCAGCAGTGGTTCTGAATTGTACTCCCTGAGGTCATCTGGATGTGTGCAAACCTGCTCCCAGCTTATCCTGTGTATCCAGTATCGATCTGTCTACCCTGTTGTTCCTGGATACATCTCTGTCTGTGCAAGGGACTCTCAGCGATCTCCACCTGTGGATTACTGTTCATCTCCGTCTCTGACCTTTTGATCAAGGTACCACTGTACGCTGTCCACACTTATACTTGGTGGGCCCTGTCTGCAGTCTGGGACTGCATTGCCCACAATCCTCAGACTCTCCAGTCAAGAATTCTCCCTGGACTTTATATAATTCCTTTGTTCTTTCAAGTGCCTGCAGTTAAGCCCTATGACGGAATGGGATGTTGTCCGCCTGCGGGTGTGCTCCATCTGCGTGCCCCCGGCGCTTACCGCTGGCCCGACTACCGAGTGACACGGCACTCGGCGTCTCGTGCGGCCTGGCGTGACCCTGGGGAAGGGTTAGCGGGCGGTGGAGGGGACCCCTGCGTAGAACCAGCCCGACCACTGAGCAACACGGCACTCAGCGTCTCGAGCAGCTGGTTCACTGACCTTGTGGGTGTGGGACGTCTGTGGAGCGACCGGCCGAATACGGAGATCGGATCTGCCGCGGAGGAATATTCGGATCTTAAGTGGAGGAATATTCGTATCTTTAAACGGAGGACTTTTCGGATCTTACGGGCCGGGGGAATCTTCGGATCTGATCACCGCTCACTTGGTATACCGAAGCGTGGTACGCGGTCCGCGCCTTCAGTTCGGATCTCACCTCGGTCGATTATTCTTAAGTCCGTCGGCCATACGCTTCACCTCTGTCCTGATGCGGGATGCAGGCACAGGGCGTTCGGTTCGGATCTTAAGTCTGTTCGGATCTTATGCTAGACACCACATCCTGAGACCGCGGGGGATACTCAGACAATCTCGAACTGCTCGGAACGTAAGCTGGACACCGCACCCTGAGACCTCGTGGGGTGCTCAGACAGTATAATGCGGCGGAGAATAAAAGTCATCAGACGAGGCTGGATGCACTGGAAATCTGAATTTATTATTCACATCTCAGACATTTATCAACTTTACACACTTATGAATACAATGGGAATCCCTGCCCGCCCACACAGGACCCATTGGTCGTTACGGATCGGGGAGTCGCCGATTCGGACCGGATGGTCCGAATCGGCCATTTTCCGATTCGAATTTCTAAACGGGACCACGAGGTGATCGGAAAATGGCGGCGGGCAAGGCAGACAAAGGGAAAATACGTTTCACAATACCAACGGGGACACTTTACTACACCACACACAATCCACATCTAAATAAAAAGTACTTAAAACTCCGTGGGTCCCACAGCACCTAAGTGTCCATGGGTATGAGTGCCACTATGCACCGCCCCTGGCTGAGGGTGTTGGGCCATTCCGTGACAGGCCCATTTATGTTTCATTAAAGAATATTCATTGCGTGATTCCTGTCCGGCCTCCCCTCTGTGTCGCCGCCTGCTGGGCTCTCACCTGAACCGCACACGCCACGTGACAAAACCTTTAAATACGTAAAGGGAATCCACAAGGTAGAGGAAGGGAGTATATTTAAAAGGAAACAAAGTAGCAAAACAAGAGGACATAGTCTTAGATTAGAGGGGCAAAGGTTTAACCCCTTAGTGACCGGGCGGTTTTACACGAATCCGTCCGTTCGTGACCGCTGCTGTTTTTACGTTTCTGCGCTCTTAGTGTTTACGTCAAATTTTCCTCTTACTCGTTTATGTAACCCACACATATTTTACACTGTTTTTCTCGTCACTAAATGGACTTTATAAAGATACCATTTTTTTCATCATTTCATATAATTTACTATAAAAAATAGTGAAATATGACACAAAAATTGAAAAAACACCACTTTTTCGATTTTGACCCCCAAAATTTCTTATGTATCAACAACCGTCAAAAAAAATTAATTCCTTAGTAGTTTCTAAATTTAGTACTGAGTTTAGCAATACCCAATGTTTACATATTGTTGCATAAAATAAGGAAAAAAGCGAGGAATAAGTGCAAGTAGCACTTTGCCATTTCCAAAGAGTTTATTTTCAAAACTAGTGATAGTGACATTGTAACACTGATATCTGTCACTAATTCCTGAATAACCCTCCACATATACATATTTTTTTAAAGTACACAAATCAAGGTATTAAACTTGGGGTATTTTGACTCTTTCCATGCAAACCATTTTACCACAAATCTATGCCAAAGTTTGAGAAAAAAAAAAATTTGTGATTTTTTTTTTTGAACGCAATTTAAGAATACATGTACTGTGAACTTTAAGGTTTACTGCCAAAAAGCACCCCAAAATATGTTCAGCAACATCTTCTGAGTAAATTGATACCACCCAAGTATAGGTATGTCGGGTCATTTGGGGGCTAAAAGGCCTTATTTGGGGGGTGCGCATTTCAGTTTTCCAACTTGGAATTTTCACATTTCGTCATCATGCACCCATGTCCTATTTGGGACATTTTTGAAGCCGGCCAAAGTAATTTACCCCCATCAAACCATATATTTTTAGAAAGGGCACACCCTAGGGTGCTTCAAAGAGTTGTATTTTAACACTTTCCATGCACTAGCTCTATGTCAAACTTTCAGGTAGTCACTTTTTGTGTTATTTTTTCACACACATTGTACTTTAGGCATGAATTGTCAAATCCAGTTATGGGTTACTGCCAAAAAACACCCCAAAATATGTTCAGCAACATCTTCTGAGTAAATTGATACCACCTATATATAGATTTGTTCTGTTGTTTTTGGGGTGCTACGCCAATCTTTGACATGTGCTTGTCAATTTTCTAATTTGACATACAGTATCTTCTTTGCTTATCTTCTTTTTAGGGGCCTTTTTACATACCCCAGTTTTATGAACGTGCATATATTTGGTAAGCTAACACCCCAAAGTATTGTAAATGAAGTGTTTTTATGCTATGGATGCATCCGTTTGCTCCAAACAAATTGGATACAGTTTGGTGGTCATTTTTCATTTTCACACCCACATCAGTTTTGGACTGTGATTTAGGAGACACTGTTGTTTGTTACTGCATGAAAACTCTCCAGGTTGTTTTCTGCAAGATCTCCTGAGTACACCCATGCCCCCCATGCATAGGTTTGCCAGGATTTTGGGAAGGTTCAAATACAATTTTTATGACTTTGTCATTAGAGTTGAAATTGAGATTATTTCTTCAGCTAGGCCTAGCTTTGGTTTTGGGTCTACCGCATACCCCAGTTTGAATTATTGCCAGAAAATTGTTTATATTTGTTATGTTGACACCCCAAGGTATTGCATATGGAGTGCTTTGATGCCATGGATGCAACGGTTTTAGCCCAAAACATTTGAGAAGGTGTGTGGCGGTAATTTTTCAATTTTCAGATTTTTACGCCCACATTAGATTTGGACTGTGATTTAGGAGACACGGTTGTTTGTTACTGCATGAAAACTCTCCAGGTTGTTTTCTGCAAGATCTCCTGAGTACACCCATGCCCCCCATGCATAGGTGTGCAAAGATTTTGGCAAAATACAGCACCAATTGTAGAACATAAAAATGTACGAATAAAATGTAAAAGTCTGGTGCCTGTCAAACTGGGGATGCTCTCTAGGGGGGCACAGGCTGTTGTCACTGAAGTGCATGAAACGCAAAATGTTTTCATACCTTCTACGTGACATTGATTGGGGGTAAATGGGGGTAGAGCAGATGGGGCTACTGCTCCAGTAGGAGCGAATTGAGGGCTTCTTTATGATGCCCTCAGCATAGTAAGTGCCCAGAATTTCAGAAATTCTGGCACATCTAGCGGGGTCCATTGCTGCCTTGCCAAGTAGGAGTCTGGCTTCGCAGCACAATGCTGATGGGCATACAGATTTGATTGGGCCACGATGTGGCCCAACAAATCATCCCCCATAAACACCTGCAAAAACTGTGTGGCGGTAAATCCTGCAACATCAATATTGATGCCAGGATTTGCCGTGAAAGGAGGGATATCTGGCCTCTGGCGATGAGGCACTACCCACTCCTCAGCTGGAGCTGTGCGTCTCCTGCTGGCAGGTGGTGACCCAGGATCTGCATCAGAAACATCACTAGATACATCAGCCAGCGTAGATAATGTATCTAGCGACGTCTCTGAGCAGTTAGCGGGGTCGAAATGAGGGTCTGAGTCTGACGCAGATGCCTCAGATTCTGACGCCAGGATGGCATATGCCTCCTCGGCGCTGTACACCCTCTCAGACATTATATATAATAGATTATAAAATTTTATAATTATTATATATATATATAAGCGGATTGTTGGTTCTTAGAAGAACCGTTGGGTTTCACAAGAAAATACAAATAAACACCTAAATCTCTCTAAATTTATTTATTTATTTATTTATAAAGGATTTTACCAGGAAGGATACATTGAGATTTCTCTCGTTTTCAAGTATGTCCTGGGTTCAAGTACAAATCCCTCTAAACCTGCCTCAATTCTTCTAAATCTCCCTAAAATCTCTCTAAATCTGCCTCAATTTTTCTAATCTCACTAAATCTCACTAAAATCTCTAACCTGTCAAATCTGATCTCTCTCTCTCGCTCACCAAAACACAAGTGAGGAGAGGGAGGGAGAATCACAGAGGTCAGAGCCAATATTTACAAAATATTGACCTGACCTGACAAATTTTATTTTGATTTTTTCTAACTTCTGATTGGATGTTACTAGCCTGCCTCTCTGATGAGGCAGGCTAGGAACATCCCACTCAGCCCCAAGATGACCCTGCCCTTAGAACCCTAACCCTAGCCCTAACCCTAGCCCTAACCCGTCAGTTTATTTTATTTATTTTTATTTTTATTTTATTTTTTTACTTTTTTTTTTTCACTTTTTTTTTACACTTTTTTTTACTCTGCTGGGTGCCTTGATCCCTCGAGGCACCCAGCAGAGCACCTGATCACTGATGTGATCGTTTTTGTACTGAGTGCCACGATACCTCGTGGCACTCAGTACTTCCTGCCGCTACCGGAAGTGATCGCTCGGGGGAGCGATCACGGACGGACCGGCGGCAGGTAAGCATATTGCAAGGATGCCTCGATGTCGAGGCATCCTTGTAATATACTCAGAGCAGCTGGAAGCGATCCGATCGCTTCCAGCGCTCTCTAGAAGTGCCGGGCACCTCTCCGGTGAAACCGGATGTTGATCGCTCCCGGGGAGCGATCACATGGTGCCCCGGCACTTCTAACCGCCATTGCACGGCTGCCTGGACTCCCAGGCAGCCTGCAATGGCGTCTGAGCTGCTGGAAGCGATCCGATCGCTTCCAGCGCTCAAAAAACGGCAGGACGTACCATGTACGTCAGCGGGTCTAAGAGAGACCCGCTGCAATGACGTACATGGTACGTCCTCGGTCCTTAAGGGGTTAAAAGTAACATCAGGAAGCATTATTTTACTGAGAGGGTGGTGGATACATGGAACAGTCTTCCAGTTGAAGTGGTAGAGGCCAAAACAGTAATTGAATTTAAGCAGGCATGGGATAGGCATAAGGCTATCCTAAACAAAAGATAAATCCAGGTAAAGTATCCATGTAATTGGGCGACTAGATGGGCCGAAAGGTTCTTATCTGCCGACATTTTTCTATGTTTCTATGTTTCATATAGTGCACTAGTCATTGTTGTAGGTGGCGATTTATAAAATGTGATCATTATTAGGAAGGGTCAGAGGAGGGGATCCGGATCTACTGTTTTTTTCAGTTCTTGCAGGGTCTGACCTCAGGGTGGGGGCACCAGGGGAGAGGTATTATCTTAATGGAAGAGACAGGTCAGGTCAGGTTATGTCCTCTTAAATCAGGGGACTGGGTAACTTGAAATTTCAGGTCAAAAAAAGGGGGGAGGGGGGAACCCCTATACCCCTAGTGTTTCTTAAGGAGGATATTTCTTTCATTAGGCTAGAATGTTATAGTCAGGAGTCCAGCCTTTACCTGGGTGGGGAAAAGAAAGGGCCTTATTTGTGAAGGCGTAGGGTCAGAAATTATACTGTGGATGAAAGGGTCATGTTCTGGAGGGTTGCAATAATTAACAAGCGGGGCCTAGGTCGGAATATTGGATGGAAGGTTTACAGGAAGTGACATAGCTCAAAGTCCATGTTTAGGCCCTTTGGGTGCAATGTATCGAAATCATAGATCAATTTCATTTCTTCTTGGCCTATTTGTTTGGCCAAGTCTCCACCCCTTTTTCCATTCTGTACTTTTTTTATAGCCATGAATTCCAGATTTCTTGGATCACAGTTATGTTTTTTCTTAAAGTGTGCCGGAACACTGTGCGATTTCAAGCCTTTTTCTAGGTTTCTAATATGTTCTCCAAGCCGTATTCCTAGAGCCCTTGTAGTTTTACCAACATATTTCATTCCGCACAGGCGGATCAGGAGGTATATCACATTGGAATAGATCTTTTATCTTCCAGGTTCTGTAACGTTGGGGGCTTCCAGCCTCTGTGTGCTTGAGGGCAGCATGTCTGATGCTGCTTGCTGACCAACACCCGGTTTAAATGGAGACAGGCAGGGAGGTGGCTGCATGAGGCGCGGCTTGAGTGGGGGGCGCGGTCTGGTGAAGGTCTTTAAAAACCCTCAGTTACTTCTCAGCAGTGCCAGATCGTGGTTATCCATACCTGAGCTCCTTGTACCTGAATTCTATTGTGATTTAACCTGTTATTGACCTCTGCTTGTTTTATATCGTAAGCTCCAAAAAGTTCACAGATTCTCTACTCCATGTGGTGTCGAGTTGGATATTCGGGTCCTGTAAATTCAATTCTGTAAGGAATGCTTCAAGTCTGTCTTCTCCTCCTCGCCATATCATGAGTATATTGTTGATGTAACGACGATACAGAATTATGTCATCGTTCCTTCCTTTGACCAGTTCTTTTTCCCAGTTGTCCATGTATAAGTTTGCGAAGCTTGGGGCAAAACATGTTCCCATAGCCGTTCCCTTAACCTGTAAATAATATTGGTTGTGAATGAAAAATAGTTGTTTTTGAGTATAAGTCTGATCCCTTCAAGTATAAACTGTTTTTGTTCTGGTGGTACGTGGTCTTCTTTTTCAAAGTGTGTCCTTATAGCCTCAATCCCTTCTTCATGGGGAATATTGCTGTAGAGGGCTTTGACATCGCTGGTGACTAGGATATATTTATTTTTCCAGGGGATCTTATTGAGTTCTTGTATTACGTTGAGTGTGTCTGAGATGGGATTCTGTCTCGAGGACTATCGGTTGAAGGAGTCGAATAATATACTCGGATACCCGTCTTGATATGGAGTCGATCCCTGAGATTATGGGTCTTCCTGGAGGGTTCAGTGGGTCCTTATGTATTTTGGGGAGGTGATAGAAGGTGGGTCTCTTTGGATGCTGGATAGTGAGGTATAGATGCTATCATTCAAGATTCCTAATGTATGTCCTTCGTCTAGGTATTGATAGAAGATCTTTTTGATGTCTTCTGTGGGATCCTTTGTAAGTTTCCGGTAGGTACTGTTGTCGTTCAATATTTTGTATGCTTCTTCATACTTCGCTGTTGCTAGTATGACCACTCCTCCCCCTTTGTTGGCCGGTTTTATTACTATAGAAGTATCATTCCTGAGTTCATCCAATGCCTCCCTTTCTTCGTGAGGTTGTTTTTCTTCCCAATATCTATTTTCTCCATTTCCCTTATGACCATCTTTTCAAATGTGGTAATCTCAGGCGAGATCATTGATCTTGGAAAGAATTTAGATTTCTCCTTCAAATCCGTGTGTTTGTATATTTGCATCGTAGGTTGTCTCTCTAATGGATTCTTATGAAAGTATTTTTTAAGACATAAGTTCCTTTTAAATCGCTGAAGGTCTATATAGGTATTGAAATGATTAATATTTTGTGTGGGGGCATATTTAAGACCCTTGCTGAGAACCTTTTTATGGTGTGAGGTTAGATGTTTTTCTGAAAGGTTGAATATACCTTCTATGTTGGTATCTGGAGGTTTCTGCTTTGCTTTAGTGCGTGATTTTCTTTTGCGTCCTCCTGTTTTTCCCATTATTCTATCCTTGCTTTTCCCCGGTGATCTGTAGTAGCCTCCTCCTTCTCTTTCTGCCATTTGTTTTGATTCTGGGCTCCAGTCTGTTTGTGGCTGGTCCATTCTTCTCTTCCTTTGCTCTTTCGGCTTGGCTGGCCAAAAAACCTCATTGGAGGTCTTCATTGCCCCTATTTCTGGTGGTTTCATACATATTTGGATGGTCTATATGATTGTGCATAGTGAGTCACGGGTCTCTTCGGATTATTTATTTTTTTACTGGTTCTGATGTTGTTATCCTGATATCTGTGGTATTGTTCCTTTCGTTTCCAGTTTCCTTGTTGGGGTTTCTACTTCCATATTCATACGGAGGTCTATACGAATTTCTCCTCCCATTCCATTGTACATGGTATGGTGTATTTGTACAAATCTGGCTAATTTAGCAATATATGACATACCATATTCTGAACATTGTAGAGAAAAACACCACCAAAAAAAATAGACGCCTGATTTGTACAGGAGGAAGCCATAAAAGGTAGATTAAACCACATGACTAAAGATGGTGACCGATAACCCAGCACACATGCGCAATGGAATCTGCGCAGAAAACTTAAAGAAGCCATGCGAAAAACTAAACGAACATGCATGCGCAACAAAATGCACACGAAAACGAAACGAAAACTCTGGGCGACCAATCAGCAGACAGACTTAAACAACACATAAAAGATGGACATTCACTTATCAGGATTATCCAGCTGAAGAGGCCACACTGGCAAAACGCGTTCTGGAAAATCCCATACCTTTTGTTTTATATATTTTTAATCTCAATAAACCCCTTCTTATTTTATTTTACACTCATGAATCCTGTGATTACTGCGCAGCACAGATCCATCACTGGGAGGCTTCCAGCGTGTATCCTGCGAGGACTCCAGCCCAGCTGACAAACGACAGCCGCACACAAGGAGAAAGGAGATAAAGAAGGGTTGCTGGCCACCTTTATGGGCCAGATAGGCGCATAAGAGGGAGCGTGATAGAAATATCGGCTCCTGTCCACGCGAGTTGGAAATTGTTACATCCACTTTTTCCATTTTCGTAGTAAGACAGTATGCACTATGGAATCTGTTATTTCTGTTTCTTTTTATTAACATGAGATCCGGACCCAATACAGAGGACAGGATAGAACAGCAACATAATTGTTTTCTTTGAAACAACCACCTGCACATTGAAGTCTGACCACCAGGTTGCAGTCACGCAGAAGGAACTGAGAGATTTGAAATAGTTGTGTATAAACAGTCCTCAATAGTAAAAAAAAATTCCTTTTTTCCTCTATCATTATAATATGCTTCACTGATTGTTCATGTATATGTATACATAATACTGGAAAAAAAGTTTTCTACACCCTCTGCACGTGTGAATAATCAGTCTAATGTATACAGACCCCCTGAAGGCATTGTAGCTACATCTTTACAGCCTGCATAAAGAAGCGTACACAAACTCCTTGGAAATAATCAAGAGCCTCCACTCCATAAACGCATATAAAACCTGTTACTATCCACACAAGGTTAGACATACATGTTGCCATCCAATAACTACTGACCATCTCTCAGTAAAGGAGTTGTCATTTACCCTTTCATGTGAGCAGCGCCCAACCAGAGATTAAACCCTATTTCTGTCAATTCTGTAACATCTGCCACACTCGCTGGGTGGGTTAAATGGATCATGTCTGAAGCTGGTGTAGACGTCTCCGTGTTCGGAGCTCATTCTTCCCGGACTGCTTCCGGAGCTTTTTTCCATGGATGTCTTTAAGACATCTTAAAAACAGCAGATTGGTCCAGAGAATCCACCTTTAGGGAGTTTTATTTTAAACCAGTGTCTCACATGTCACATGCGTTAGTTGCTTAAGCTTTGAACTAGAATAAGAGCCTCCATGTCTTATGGGATAATTCCCAGATTCCCTTATCATGACGGGGAATCATAATTATAATAAAGGCATGGAGGTGAGTATTATCCCACCCTGATTGAGTGTTTCAGTAGATATTATGGATCGTTCGATCGATCTTGAAGTAAGCTCTGGTGATCTCGAATATGTTTTCTCCGACAGCTCAAGCTTTGTGTTGAGGTTTTCGTTGAAGACTTGAGCTTCATGTTGGAGTTTTTCGTTGAAGGATGAAGGTTCTTCCAGTGTTCGGTTTATTGAAGAGGTTTACCAGTCTCGCATCGAGAAAAGAGGCGTGGCCAAGGGTTACCAGAGGATTTATGGAGCGGTCTGCCTGACGATTGGACAGCAATTGTTATATACAGTTGTGTTCAAAATTATTCAACCCCCAATGATGTAAAGGGTTTTAGGGAATTTAGTGACATTTGTAATTGTATTCAGAATGAAATCCTACAAGGACTTTTTAAAGAACCATATGCAACTAAAATGACATCAATTGGTTTTGTAATACAGTAGTAAATGTTTCTTTTGTGAATTCTTCATTGACACAATTATTCAACCCCTTAAAGACTACCACTCTGAAGAACAGAGGTTCATTCAAGTGTTTTCAATCAGGTATTGAAAACACCTGTGGATGTCACGGAGCAGCAATAAAGCATAATAAGCAGCAATTAGGCAGCTTTAAAATGACTGTGATACTCAGCTCCTTCTACACATTTACTGGTGTGGTTACAAACATGGTGAAGTCAAGAGAATGGTCCAGGAAGACAAGAGAAGAGGTGATTACTCTTCACAGGAAGGGCAATGGCTATAAGAAGATTGCAAAGATGTTAAACATACCAAGAGAGACCATAGGAAGCATCATTCGCAAATTCAAGGCAAAGGGCACTGTTGAAACGCTACCTGGTCGTGGCAGAAAGAAGATGCTGACTTCGACTGCTGTGCGCTACCTGAAGCGTAGAGTGGAGAAAAGTCCCCGTGTGACTGCTGAGGAACTGAGAAAAGATTTGTCAGATGTGGGTACTGAAGTTTCAGCTCAGACAATACGGCGCACACTGCATAATGAAGGCCTCCATGCCAGAACTCCCAGGCGCACCCCCTTGCTGTCTCCAAAGAATAAGAAGAGTCGACTGCAGTATGCCAAAAGTCATGTGGACAAACCACAGAAGTTTTGGGATAGTGTTCTGTGGACTGATGAAACAAAATTAGAACTGTTTGGGCCCATGGATCAACGCTATGTTTGGAGGAGGAAGAACAAGGCCTATGAAGAAAAGAACACCTTGCCTACTGTGAAGCATGGCGGGGGGGTCAATCATGCTTTGGGGCTGTTTTGTTTCTGCAGGTACAAGGAAGCTTCAGCATGTGCGTTGGACCTTTCAACAGGACAATGATCCCAAGCATACCTCCAAGTCCACTAGAGCATGGTTGCAGATTAAAGGCTGGAACATTTTGGAGTGGCCATCGCAGTCACCTGACTTAAATCCGATTGAGAACCTCTGGTGGGACTTAAAGAAAGCAGTTGCAGTGCGCAAGCCTAAGAATGTGACTGAACTGGAGGCTTTTGCCCATGACGAATGGGCGAAGATACCCGTAGATGGCTGCAAGACACTTGTGTCAAGCTATGCTTCACGTTTAAAAGCTGTTATAACTGTAAAAGGATGTTGTACTAAGTACTAAGATTGAATGTCACTTGGGGGTTGAATAAAACTGATAATGATGTGAGCACAGAAAAGACATTTGTGCTTATTTCATTATAAATGTTATGTTATATTTGTCTGACCTACACGTGCCTCTTTGATTTAATTGTAAGCAAGATGACTGAATGATCAAAATCAATGTCAAACTGGCCAAAACACTCAATTTCAGTGGGGGTTGAAGAATTTTGAACACAACTGTATTGTTAAACTGTATTTTTCTCTCTAAATACTTTTGTTGTTGTATTTGAGAGATTTTTCTTTGCTGCTATCGGCTTAGTAAAGAAAAAATAGCATAATAGGAGCCTCCGGGTCTGTATTAGAATTCCCCATCATGATAATAGGGGAATCTGGGAACCCTCTCCTAGTATGAAATTGGGTCCAAAGGGCCCTTTGTTTTTTTGGTAACGCCAATGCAGCACTTGCGGCGAATATCTATTCTGTTAAAAATGGACCCACAATTTTCAGCCATCGCTGACACAGATTTAGGCAGTTCCGCACAGGGCCTCCTTTTTGGTGTGGATTATGTAAAAAATATGTGAACACAAGCCAATGCCTTCACTAACATTGACAGAGTGTCCACTTCTCTAAAGAAAGTTTTTCGTGGGTGTTTTTGGTCGGGCCGGTGGATACAGGGAGTGATCTGCCAGCCATCGAGGAACTGTTCACTCGGGGTCCTTCTACAGCTCCAATAACGACCACCCAGGTTCAGAGTCGTTCTTCTCCCGCACCCGTCACTGGAGTGCTCGTATCCTCAGAGGATCCAGGAGGTCACCTTCCGTGGCAGGCATCGACAAGGCTCCCTGAGCTTTCTCCCTTTCCACATTCAGGGAGGGAAGGCCGGGGGTCATAGACATTTTATACACTAACATCAGATCCATGGGTCCTGACAACTGTGCAGGGTTTCGGAATACAATTCATATTCCAGCCGTCACAGGAGAATCCTCCACCTCCTCTCCAATTAGCGGAGGGAGCGCTTTTAGTGGACAGGGAGGTAGAGGAACTGTACCACAAAAGGGGCTATAGAACATGCCCCCATAGATTTGGACGGTTTCGTCAGCAATCTGTTTCTAGTCTTGACAAAAGGGAGTGGGTCAATGACCAGTTATAAACTTACGCAATCTCAATTCACCAGCTGATGAAGCGAACTCTCGTGAAACGCATACTGGCTATTTTTTTCATGTATCTATACTATAAAACAGTAAGGCGGCGGCATGTCCGTCGCCACGCCACCGCCTTCAAATGCGCGCGCAACCAGCGTACTGCTGGGTGCGTGTGCATCCAACCGCAGCGGCACAGGTGGCGATAATCACCTCTCTGTCCAGGGTCCCGCGGTGTTCTGGCTTCAGGGAAGCCAGACGCTGCCTATAGGCCGGCCCCCAACGGAAATGATATCATCGCGCCTGCGTGATGACGTCATTTCCAGACGACCCCCGGCAATGCCGGGAGATCGCCTGAAAGGGAGGTTGGGATCCTTTTGGATCTCTCTCCCTCCTGATCTGGAGGGTTGTCAGCAAAATCCAGGCACCGCTTTGAAGGGCAGGGTCTGCCCTTTAAAACGGTGCCTGGTTTTTAACCGTACAATTGCCGGATCACGATCGGCACCGCTCGGCAGCCGATCGCAATCTAGCTCCGGTGGGGGCCGCCATCTTGGATGGCGGCCACACCTCCGGGTTCCCCCCCTCAGCTCCTGACGTGTCATGCATAGCACGATGACGTGAGATAGCCGGAAATCCCCTGGTGGAGATACTGGGTTTATTTGAAGCCCGATATCTCCAGAACCATGGCAGCTAGGTGGTCATGCATGGTGTCTTTCGAAAAGGCCTTTCGAATGATCCCAAACATGACCATGTTCAAAGTAAAACAAATTTAAAAAAAAATTGATAAGTATAAATAAAAAAAAAAGCATGTTTTTTTGTGTGTTATTTCTATTAATGCAGCAATATTGTTCACACATTTCAATTATAAAGTGAACGATGATGCTGCACTAATGATTTTTTTTGTATGGGGTGCGTTTGCAAAGAAATCACATAATTCCCCCCCAAAAAATGTAACGAGTCCATTTCTAATTTTTGTACAAGCGCACCCCATAGAAAACTGCAAACGCTCATGGGAAAAAAAAAAAAAACAACACTTTACACAGATCTTGTAGAAGATTAAAAATTCTAATATTATTGCATTTTTTGTTATAATATACAGGCAGGACATGATGTCACCATCTTCAAATGCATGCGCAACCAGCGCACATCCAACCTCCGCGGCACGCACACAGCCGGCATGTGCAAGGGACAACAAAAATCCGTTGGACAGGCGCACAGCGCCTGTCCAACGGATCGGCTTTTTTTTTTTTGTCCCTCACAGATCCCCCTGCCCTTAGTCTCCCCCGGCAGCTGGCGCAGGGGAGGCTCTGGGTGCCGCATGCCGAAACCAGTGCGGCGAAGACCTGGGTACTTGATCACGGCGCTGGAACAAGACAACTGCAACTGGGCACCCCACCACCTTGAGCCTGCCCCCCACGAGCTTACAATCTAAGGGGTCCCACGAGTTTACATTCTAAGGGGTCCCACGAGTTTACAATCTAAGGGGGTCCCACGATCTTACAATCTAAGGGGTCCCACGAGTTTACAATCTAAGGGGGTCCCACGAGTTTACAATCTAAGGGGTCCCACGAGTTTACAATCTAAGGGGGTCCCACGAGCTTACAATCTAAGGGGTCCCACGAGCTTACAATCTAAGGGGGTCCCACGAGTTTACAATCTAGGGAGGGTCCACGAGTTTACAATCTAAGGGGGTCCCACGAGTTTACAATCTAAGGGGTCCCACGAGTTTACAATCTAAGGGGTCCCACGAGTTTACAATCTAAGGGGTCCCACGAGTTTACAATCTAAGGGGTCCCACGAGCTTACAATCTAAGGGGGTCCCACGAGCTTACAATCTAAGGGGTCCCACGAGCTTACATTCTAAGGGGGTCCACGAGTTTACAATCTAAGGGGGTCCCACGATCTTACAATCTAAGGGGTCCCACGAGTTTACAATCTAAGGGGGTCCCACGAGTTTACAATCTAAAGGGGTCCCACGAGCTTACAATCTAAGGGGTCCCACGAGCTTACAATCTAAGGGGTCCACGAGCTTACAATCTAAGGGGGTCCCACGAGCTTACAATCTAAGGGGGTCCCACGAGTTTACAATCTAAGGGGGTCCCACGAGTTTACAATCTAAGGGGGTCCACGAGTTTACAATCTAAGGGGTCCCACGAGTTTACAATCTAAGGGGTCCCACGAGCTTACAATCTAAGGGGGTCCCACGAGCTTACAATCTAAGGGGGTCCCACGAGCTTACAATCTAAGGGGATCCCACGAGTTTACAATCTAAGGGGTCCCACGAGCTTACAATCTAAAGGTTCCACGAGTTTACAATCTAAAGGGGTTCCACGAGTTACATCTAAGGGGTCCCACGAGTTTACAATCTAAGGGGGTCCACGAGTTTACAATCTAAGGGTCCCACGAGTTTACAATCTAAGGGGCCCACGAGCTTACAATCTAAGGGGGTCCACGAGTTTACAATCTAAGGGGTCCCACGACTTACAATCTAGGGGGTCCCACGAGTTTACAATCTAAGGGGGTCCCACGATCTTACAATCTAAGGGTCCCACGAGTTTACAATCTAAGGGGTCCCACGAGTTTACAATCTAAGGGGTCCCACGAGCTTACAATCTAAGGGGGTCCCACGAGCTTACAATCTAAGGGGGTCCCACGAGCTTACAATCTAAGGGGGTCCCACGAGTTTACAATCTAAGGGGTCCCACGAGCTTACAATCTAAGGGGGTCCCACGAGCTTACAATCTAAGGGGTCCCACGAGCTTACAATCTAAGGGGTCCCACGAGCTTACAATCTAAGGGGTCCCACGAGCTTACAATCTAAGGGGTCCCACGAGCTTACAATCTAAGGGGTCCCACGAGCTTACAATCTAAGGGGGTCCCACGAGTTTACAATCTAAGGGGATCCCACAAGTTTACAATCTAAGGGGTCCCACGAGCTTACAATCTAAAGGGGTTCCACGAGTTTACAATCTAAAGGGGTTCCACGAGTTTACAATCTAAGGGGTCCCACGAGTTTACAATCTAAGGGGTCCCACGAGTTTACAATCTAAGGGGTCCCACGAGTTTACAATCTAAGGGGTCCCACGAGTTTACAATCTAAGGGGGTCCCACGAGTTTACAATCTAAGGGGTCCCACGAGTTTACAATCTAAGGGGGTCCCACGAGCTTACAATCTAAGGGGTCCCACGAGTTTACAATCTAAGGGGGTCCCACGAGCTTACAATCTAAGGGGGTCCCACGAGCTTACAATCTAAGGGGGTCCCACGAGTTTACAATCTAAGGGGTCCCACGAGCTTACAATCTAAGGGGGTCCCACGAGCTTACAATCTAAGGGGGTCCCACGAGTTTACAATCTAGGGGTCCCACGAGTTTACAATCTAAGGGGTCCCACGAGCTTACAATCTAAGGGGTCCCACGAGCTTACAATCTAAGGGGTCCCACGAGTTTACAATCTAAGGGGATCCCACGAGCTTACAATCTAAGGGGTCCCACGAGCTTACAATCTAAGGGGTCCCACGAGCTTACAATCTAAGGGGGTTCCACGAGCTTACAATCTAAGGGGTCCCACGAGTTTACAATCTAAGGGGTCCCACGAGTTTACAATCTAAGGGGTTCCCAAGTTTTACAATCTAAGGGGTCCCACGAGTTTACAATCTAAGGGGTCCCACGAGCTTACAATCTAAGGGGTCCCACGAGTTTACAATCTAAGGGGTCCACGAGTTTACAATCTAAGGGGTCCCACGATCTTACAATCTAAGGGGTCCACGAGCTTACAATCTAAGGGGTCCTACGAGCTTACAATCTAAGGGGTCCCACGAGTTTACAATCTAAGGGGTCCCACGAGCTTACAATCTAAGGGGGTTCCACGAGTTTACAATCTAAGGGGTCCCACGAGTTTACAATCTAAGGGGGTCCCACGAGTTTACAATCTAAGGGGGTCCCACGAGTTTACAATCTAAGGGGTCCCACGAGCTTACAATCTAAGGGGGTCCCACGAGCTTACAATCTAAGGGGATCCCACGAGCTTACAATCTAAGGGGTCCCACGAGTTTACAATCTAAGGGGTCCACGAGTTTACAATCTAAGGGGGTCCCACGAGCTTACAATCTAAGGGGTCCCACGAGTTTACAATCTAAGGGGTCCCACGAGTTTACAATCTAAGGGGTCCCACGAGTTTACAATCTAAGGGGTCCCACGAGCTTACAATCTAAGGGGTCCCACGAGCTTACAATCTAAGGGGATCCCACGAGTTTACAATCTAAGGGGTCCCACGAGTTTACAATCTAAGGGGATCCACGAGTTTACAATCTAAGGGGTCCCACGAGCTTACAATCTAAGGGGTCCCACGAGCTTACAATCTAAGGGGTCCCACGAGCTTACAATCTAAGGGGTCCACGAGCTTACAATCTAAGGGGGTCCCACGAGTTTACAATCTAAGGGGTCCCACGAGTTTACAATCTAAGGGGTCCCACGAGTTTACAATCTAAGGGGTCCCACGAGTTTACAATCTAAGGGGGTCCCACGAGTTTACAATCTAAGGGGGTCCCACGAGTTTACAATCTAAGGGGTCCCACGAGTTTACAATCTAAGGGGTCCACGAGTTTACAATCTAAGGGGGTCCCACGAGTTTACAATCTAAGGGGTCCCACGAGTTTACAATCTAAGGGGTCCCACGAGTTTACAATCTAAGGGGTCCCACGAGCTTACAATCTAAGGGGTCCCACGAGTTTACAATCTAAGGGGTCCTGTTCCTGTGAGTTTACAATCAGAGGGAAGAGGAACCTACTCTAATATATAAATGCCTTTGTAATGCGCTGTCAGCTGCGCGCGCACCCATCACAGCTGCTCAGTCGGCCCTCCTGTTGCGGATGCGACGGCGATGGACGCGTTACAAACGTATTTATATAGAGAGTAACTCTTGGATAGGACATTGGAAACCAAATATGTGGACATGAATTCTGAGCTGGCGACAATAACAATAGACTGAGCTCCGGCGGCTTAACAACTAGTTTTATATTAATTATATAATAAATTACTTATTTTAACCCTTTCGCTGCTGAGCCTTTTCACACCTCTGTGCTCAGCTCATTTTTACCGGTTTCGCTCATCATGTTTAAATGCGATTTGAAGTCACATTTTATTATGCGACCCAGACATATTATATATCGTTCTTTCCGGGAGACTCGGCAGATTCATAATATATCATTATTATATGTATACATTATGTCCTGTCTGTATATTATAACAAAAAATACAATAAAGTTAGAATTTTCAATAATTTACAATGTGTAAAGTGTTTTTTTCACATGCGATCGTTTGCGGTTATATTTTCTATGGGCTGCGCTTGTTAAAAAAAATGAGAAACGGGGAATCGTTACCTTTTTTTGGGCGGAAATTACGTGTTTTTTAGCAAACGCCCCCATAGAAAAAATCGTTAGTGCAGCATCATTGTTCACATTATAATTGAACTGGGAACAATATTGCTGCATTAATAAAAAAAATTAATTTTTATTTAATTTTTTTTTTTTGTACATTTTACATGGTCATGTTAGCGCCATATCGCGATCCAGCCCCCTAGGGGTTAAAGACAGCCGCCGCTTGGAAGGGCAGGCTGTGCCCTTCCCGATGGCCTGCACAAAGGACCTCCCCCCACCCCTGCAGGCACCTTCCCCGCAACGGCGGGGGGGGGGGGGTGCCTGAAATAGACGTCGTCGCTCAGGCGTGATGACGTCTATTGTGCCCGCCGGGGTCCCGGAGGCTGGGCTGACATCGAGGAATCCTAGCCGATCGCCGCTGCAAAGGCAGGACACGCTCAGCGCATCCTCCGCATGGAAAGGGTTAAAAGAGAATTCCTTTCAATCCTGCTTTTTTTCACTGTCTGCCAAAACTGAGGAATCAAGGGGATACCAGACATCCGGAGGGGCAATCCAGCGCTCCCATTAGAAATCGCTGGCCGCACATCTAGTGCCCGAGTTGTAGGCACTTAAAAATGTGAGTGATACTTCAACTATTTATCTCACTCAAACACCTATGGGCTGTAACACCTATGGGCTGTAACACCTATGGGCTGTAACACCTACGGGCTGTAACACCTACGGGCTGTAACACCTACGGGCTGTAACACCTACGGGCTGTAACACCTACGGGCTGTAACACCTACGGGCTGTAACACCTACGGGCTGTAACACCTACGGGCTGTAACACCTATGGCCTCTAACACCTATGGGCTGTAACACCTACGGGCTGTACTAGGTGGATTTATTTTGAGGTAATCATTGCCGATAGAAGAAAGGATTATCTCCTAACACGCCTGTCAAGGAAATTTAGAAGGAAGCGCAGACCCTACCACATGCACTCCATATTATTAAAATTCTAACTTTCCGTCATGGAATGGGAAAATTTAGTGATTACCAATTTTATTTTGTTTAATTTTCGTGTAAGAGGGTTTCTGATGTCAGAGACCTGGATTCGTCGTGTGTTTTTGCCCCTACAGGGGTGAAATTTTCACTTTCATACAGAACTAAAACTTCCTTGTCAGAAGTCTTTTATCCGTCTTTTCCACAACGTCCCAGTCTTTGCCTGATATGTTGTCTAAAAGAATATGAGGTTATTACTGCCCCTAACAGGTCACCTCAAGGCCAGCATTTGTTTCTCTCTTTGCGTAAACTTTATAATCCAGTAACTTCCAATTATTTAGCCAGGTGGGTTAAATGGATCATGCTGAGGCTGGTATAGATGTCTCCATGTTTGGAACTCCATCTAGGAGTGCGGCCGCCTCCGGTGCTTTATTCCAAGGATGTCGTCTTGAAGACATCATGAAAACAGCAGACTGGTCCAGAGAATCCACTTTTAGGGAATTCTACTTTAAACCAGTGAGTCACCTGTCCCTATCATTAATTAACTAGGCTTTGAACTCGCTTAATATGAGCCTCCGTGTCTTGTGGGGTAATTACTAAATTTTCCTATTCCATTACAGAAAGTTAGAATTTCAATAATGACTCGGAGGCGAGTATTTGCTTCTCTTTCTTATAATTTATTAACAGCAGCAAGAAAAGTGACACTTATAAATAAAAAAATAAAGTGACTACTTTTAAAAACAGAAAATACATATATCAAGTCCATAATAAATGCTCTGCTCGTTCATAATCCTTTGCGGTCCTCTTCTATATATGGCAGTGAGAACCGGAAGTATCCCTCTTTCTTGAGGAGACACTTGAAACGAATTCCATTCAGACGAATGGGAAAGTGAAGTCGCTCAGAAGGCTGGTATCACATCCCGGCTCTGCCCCCTGCTGGTGGTAGCAGGGATTCCTGTTTTCAGGCTGCAGACCATATGTTGGGCTAATTGGTCTGCGGTCACATGACCTGTTCAGCCCTATATGTAGGGCCAGGATTTCCCTTGATCCTTGGATCAGGATAGACCATATTCTACCTAGTTCCTGCGTGCTGTATTATTGTTCTGATATCTCTGTGTATGACCCTCTGGCTCTTGTGTTTGAATCTCTCTTGTCTGTTCCCTGAAGTATCTCTGATATTCTGTGTATGACCTTCTGGCTTGGATTTTTGGACCTCTCTAGTATTAACCTTGTCTGTTTCAGGTATTATTGTGTTTGTATTATTTAGCTGTTTCACTCAGCAGGCATTTGGCCACGAAGCCAATTTGCTGTTGAGTGGTTCTCTTCTCAGGACTTTATCTGTACTCCCTGAGTAGGAGCGTCTGGATCTGTATTTAATGCTGCCCTGCAGCTTGCACAATTCATTGTCTGTCTTACCAAGTACTTTAGTTCTGAAGCTTAAGTCTTGCTATCCTCTGTATTGCTGGGTGCTCTAAGTTGTCAGTTGGTCTCGAAACCTTTGGAGCTTAGTAGCAGTTCAGTTGTCCTGTAATACTTCCTGGATTCGGAGTATTAATCTGAAATATTGTGCTTGATCCTGTTACGGTCAGCTATTCCATACACCTGCCCTAAAGGCTTCAACCTCCGCAGATTAAAAGGCTCCCCATCACCCTATAGGGGGCTCACCGTCACAGCTGGAAGAAAACAGAAACAGGAGCAAAGCATTAAAAGAGGTTCCGTAACGGTTTATAACCGAGGACGGAACAAAATCACCGAGTCAATGAGACTAGGGTAAAGCCTTTATGGAGTAATCATGGAGAAAAACCCGTGACAAAATACAATCTGAGGAACATATCAGAACATGTTAATCTTTGTCAGTCATGTAAAATACAACAATACATACAGAAGGGTGGGCTGAGGCGGGAAATACTCGCTTCCGAGTCATTATTAAAATTCTAACTTTCCGTCATGGAACTGGAAAATTTAGTAATTTTAAGTCATGGACTCGGAGGCTCCTATTTGCAAGTTTAAAGCCCTTCTAGAATCGGAGTAGAATGGGTTTTAGGTAGTAGTTTCGTAAGCTGTATTCTCGGAACCAATCTGCGGCCCACATTAGATCCTTCATACGGCAACCCAAGGAGATTGCTGAGGAGGCCATGGCACTCCTGGTAGAGTGTGCTCCGAAGTGAGAAATATCAATTCCAGCTAAATCCATGAGCCATTTCATCCATCGTGCTAAAGATGCAGAGGTTACTGGGTTATGAGGGTGTCAGAGGAACAGGGGTGATACACCTGGAGGTCGGAAACTCTGAGTTCGGGTCTCATATTCTTGATGACAACGAACCGGGCATAACAGTAAATGATCCGGTATGATTGGGTAAAACACCGAGACAATAGACTGTTTTGTTCACCTTGAAACATTAAACTCCACTCCCTCAGGGGTGAAAGATTGTGACAGGAAATCTAAGGCACGTACGTTCCCCATGTGTTTGCACGAATACAGGCATAAAAGCATCACCAGTTTTGTAGATAATTGACGTAAGGACAAATCTGTATTATTTGGGCAAGTTTCTATAAAACGTAATATCACCGAGACATCCCACGTAGAGGAGTACCGAGCGGTGGGGGGGGTCTAGACAGGCGAATATCCTTTAATAGCCGGCAAACCAATTGATGACGACCTACCAGGACTCCCTCAAAACCTACATGTGAGGCAGAGATTGCCGATCTAACCACATTGATGGAACGGTATGCTCTACCCTCATGAAACAAATCAGAAAGATATTCTAATACAGGTCACAGGTGCCGAAAAAGGGATCCACTTGTTGTCCCAAGCACCAGCTAATCCAAGCTTGCCAGGCCGATCCATAGAAAGAACGCATTCCTGGAGCCCAAGCTTCCATGAGCAGGGTTCTATTCCTGATCGAAATTCCAGGGAGAGAATTACTTCCCCCAAAACTAACCATGCTAGACGGTACTGACCCTGTTGAAACAAGGGGTGTGGATGCCCTTCCGTGTTCAGCAGTAACTCTGGATGGGCTGGGAGGGAAATCTATTGAGAGTTCCAACCGGGAGGGGACCATGGCTGACCTCTCCAGAGTGGTGTGATCAATACTATTGTGGCTCGTTGAGACTGAAGATGAGATATGGTGTGTGGTATCATGGTAAATGGGGGGGGGGATGTGTAATTTTGAACCTTCGACCAATGTTGGAGAAATGCATCTGTCGCTAGAGCCTCTGGGTGCCAACTGTAAAATCTCGGTCTCTGAGTGTTCAGTCTGGATGCAAAGAGGTCTATGTCCAATGGACCCCAAAGAGAGACAAGCCTGTCGTAAATCAGTGAGAGCAGTCTCCAATCCCCGGAATCGTCTATGTCTGGATTTCCAATCAGCTATGGTGTTCGTGAGTCCCGAAATGAACTGGGCTGTTACGGACAGGTAATTGGGGAAACCGTGATCCCAGAACTTCGATGCCATGACTGAGTAGTTCCGACCTTGGGCTACCTAAGCAGTTGATACGGTGAACTGCGGATAGGTTGTCCATCTTGAGGAGAATAGAGCAATGTTGCTGCTCCTTCACGAAACACTGGACGGCGAAGAGACCTGCCAGGAGCTCCAGACAATTGATATGAAGTGACTTCTCCGTCGCCGACCAACAACCCCCTGTCTCCACGGAGCCGCATCTCGCTCCCCATCCTGTGTGGCAGGCATCTGATTCCATAATGACTGTGGGGAATCGGAGGGATTAGAGATTTCCCGTTCCAAAACTGGAGGTTCTGGATCCACCATTCGAGATCCATGCAGGCATCGCTGGAAAGAATCAGTCGCCGAATATGGGACTTCTTCACGGAGAAAACGGGCCTTCAAGCGTTGGAGGGCTGGATAATGTAACGGAGCGGGGGAACCGCCAAACGAGTGGCGGCGAGGAGACCGATCATTCTGGCTAGACAACGTAGTGTGATCTGGTCTTTCCGAAGCAGAGTCCGAGCTTCCTTGGGAATCGATAACATCTTCAGTGGCGGTAGACTCAGAGACATTGCTTCCGAATTGACCATGAGGCCAAGGAATTCCAGGTAGCAGGAGGGTACCATCTGAGATTTCTCTGTGTTGATAAGGAAACCCAGGTTTCGAAGCATATCCGATGTCCACTGAAGGTGAGTGAGTAGAAGTGACCTGAATTCCGCCATCAGCAGAATATCGTCTAAATAGATCACTAGACTAACACCTCTTTCCCGAAGGATTGTCACCACTGGTCGTAGGGGTTTTGCAAAACACCATGGAGCTGATGTGAGACCGAACGGTAGGCAAGCAAATCTCCACATCGACTCCGGCCATCTGAATCGTAGGAAATCTCTGGAGGATGGAGCCATCTGTACTGACAGGTATGCATCCCTCAGGTCTATCTTGGCAAGCCAATCTCCTTGATGTAGTATGTCTTTTAATGTGTGAAAGACCTCCATCTTGAAGTGGAGATATTGGACATGCGAATAGAGATCGCGTAAGTTTATAACTGGTCGTTGACCTAGATTATTTCAGGACTAGAAACACATTGCTGACTAAACCGTCCGAATCTATGGGGACTTGTTCTATAGCCCCTTTGTGGTACAGTTCCTCCACCTCCCTGTCCACTAAAAGCGCTCCCTCCGCTGATAAGTGGAGAGGAGGTGGAGGATTCTCCTGTGATGGCTGGGATATGAATTTTATTCTGAAACCCTGCACAGTGTCCAGGACCCATGGATCTGATGTTAGTGTCTGCCAGTTGTGTAGAAAATGCCTGATACGACCCCCTACCTTCCCTCCCTGAATGTGGAAAGGGAGCCTACCTTGTAGACGCCTGCCACGGAAGAGACCTCTGGATCCTCTGAGGATACGAGCATGCCAGGTTCGGGTGCGTGAGGGGAAGAACGACTCTAAACCTGGGTAGTTGTTATTGGAGCTGTAGAAGGATCCTGAGTGGACAGTTCCTCGGTGGCCGGCAAAGCGCCCCTGTATTCACCGGACCGACCAAAAACACACCCATGAAAAAACTTTCTTGTGCGTCTATTTTAACCGAATAGATTTTCGCCACTCAGCAGCAAGTGCTGCATTGGCGTTACCAAAAAAGCAAAGGGCCCTTTGGACCCAATTTTGTACTAGGAGAGTGTTAAGTGTTGTTTTATTTTGTTTAGCCTCTTCCGCCGCCTCAAATGATTTTACTAGGGGACCCAGAATATCAAAGAATGTATCCTCACAGGATCGCAAGGCAAAATCAAGGCTCGCTTTTGGTGACCAACCACGTTTTGTAATGAGGTCAGCCATCGTGGGTTCAACAACAGGGGTGGCACAGGTTTTGCCCTTAGCAGTTGGTGGGGGCATTCAGCCTTCATACTTTGGCAGGTAGCCTTATCTAGCGGTTTTCGCACATGGGCATCAACCCATATTTCAACATGTGGCCTTGGGGTCCACGCAGTGGACTGAGGGTGGGTTAGATCCTCGGGAAAAAAAGAGGATCACCCTGGGGGTCATAAATAACATGCTCGTCATAATAATAAGACCCTTCTGGGTCCTCATCATACCAGAGGTCGTCCTCAGGTGCATGAATGAATGACTAATTCATCGTAAGATTGTGGGTCACCACTAGCGGCTCTGCGACCACTAATTCAGTCCCTGTGACTTCAGGGATTTTTTTTTTTTAGGGACAGTTGCCAAATGCGCCCGGCGATCTTCGGCTCTTGTCCAAGGTGGGGGCTCGGTATCAGTATGTGACAGTGCTGCGGGGTTCCCAACCCCTCCATGTAGGTGCTTGGTTTTTCGCACCGCTTTATTTCAGGGTATGCGTGTAGATAAAGGATCTCCTGAGGTACTTGGCTGGGCGGCCGGTAGGCCTGAGGATTTGGCCGGAAGAGAATAGAAATTACCTCTAAAGGAACGGTGCAGGTCCAGGGACAATTCAGACACCGCTGATTTTACTGCGGTATTAATGGAGACTTGTATGTGAGAGTCTATTACGGGCACTAGAGTAGGTGGGGATGGGTCCAGCATCTGGGTCTGGGGTGACGCTAAAGTCTCCTCAAAAACTGGCTTATTTTTGTGTGTGCCAGAGCCAGAGTCTCCAGAGGACGAGGGGGAGTGACCGGCATCTGCTTTATGTGGCATTGTAAATGAAAATGAGCGAGCAGCAGTTGTTAAACGGAAAAATCCCGTCAGGGAAACCTGTAATAGATTCCAGTCAGAAACACGCGTCTCTCCGCGGCACGTAGATCCGGCAGCGAGCAGAGGGAGGCACGCGCTGACGGCAAAAATGGGCAGCAACAAAGTGGCACGAATTTGGGAAAATCAATACCGCGGCTCCGTTTAGCAAAACGGAACCACCATAAAGATGAAAAGGTGAAGGGGCAGCACCAAGGTGTGACCCGGGACCACCCCAAGCAGAGCGAGCACGCTGAAGTGAAAACTTATTCAGAGCACAAACCGAGGGACTTATCTGCAGCTGCAAGAAAGAGGGATACTTCCGGTTCTCACTGCCATATATAGAAGAGGACCGCAAAGGATTATGGACAAGAAGAGCATTTATTATGGACTTGATATATGTATTTATTTATAAAGGATTTTACCAGGAAGGATACATTGAGATTTCTCTCATTTTCAAGTATGTCCTGGGTTCAAGAACATTGAAGTGTTACATTTACAGAAATACCAAGTAATACAATGTAAGATATTAACATCACAAATATACAGATTAACAGAAAATAAATATGTAGGAAATAGTCATTATGTTACATGTTTACGGGCGCATTCTGTATATAGTCACTGTGTTACATGTTTACAGGTGCATTCTGTATATAGTCACTGTGTTACATGTTTACAGGTGCAATCTGTATATAGTCACTGTGTTACATGTTTACAGGTGCATTCTGTATATAGTCACTGTGTTACATGTTTACAGGTGCAATCTGTATATAGTCACTGTGTTACATGTTTACAGGCGCATTCTGTATATAGTCACTGTGTTACATGTTTACAGGTGCATTCTGTATATAGTCACTGTGTTACATGTTTACAGGTGCATTCTGTATATAATCACTGTGTTACATGTTTACAGGTGCATTCTGTATATAGTCACTGTGTTACATGTTTACAGGTGCATTCTGTATATAATCACTGTGTTACATGTTTACAGGTGCATTCTGTATATAGTCACTGTGTTACATGTTTACAGGTGCATTCTGTATATAGTCACTGTGTTACATGTTTACAGGTGCAATCTGTATATAGTCACTGTGTTACATGTTTACAGGTGCATTCTGTATATAGTCACTGTGTTACATGTTTACAGGTGCATTCTGTATATAATCACTGTGTTACATGTTTACAGGTGCATTCTGTATATAGTCACTGTGTTACATATTCACAGGTGCATTCTGTATATAGTCACTGTGTTACATGTTTACAGGTGCAATCTGTATATAGTCACTGTGTTACATGTTTACAGGTGCATTCTGTATATAATCACTGTGTTACATGTTTACAGGTGCATTCTGTATATAGTCACTGTGTTACATGTTTACAGGTGCATTCTGTATATAATCACTGTGTTACATGTTTACAGGTGCATTCTGTATATAGTCACTGTGTTACATGTTTACAGGTGCAATCTGTATATAGTCACTGTGTTACATGTTTACAGGTGCATTCTGTATATAATCACTGTGTTACATGTTTACAGGTGCATTCTGTATATAATCACTGTGTTACATGTTTACAGGTGCATTCTGTATATAGTCACTGTTACATGTTTACAGGTGCATTCTGTATATAGTCACTGTGTTACACGTTTACAGGTGCATTCTGTATATAGTCACTGTGTTACATGTTTACAGGTGCATTCTGTATATAGTCACTGTGTTACATGTTTACAGGTGCATTCTGTATATAGTCACTGTGTTACATGTTTACAGGCGCATTCTGTATATAGTCACTGTGTTACATGTTTACAGGCGCATTCTGTATATAGTCACTGTGTTACATGTTTACAGGTGCATTCTGTATATAATCACTGTGTTACATGTTTACAGGTGCATTCTGTATATAGTCACTGTTACATGTTTACAGGTGCATTCTGTATATAGTCACTGTGTTACATGTTTACAGGTGCATTCTGTATATAGTCACTGGGTTACATGTTTACAGGTGCATTCTGCATATAGTCACTGTGTTACATGTTTACAGGTGCATTCTGTATATAGTCACTGTGTTACATGTTTACAGGTGCATTCTGTATATAGTCACTGTGTTACATGTTTACAGGTGCATTCTGTATATAGTCACTGGGTTACATGTTTACAGGTGCATTCTGTATATAATCACTGTGTTACATGTTTACAGGTGCATTCTGTATATAGTCACTGTGTTACATGTTTACAGGTGCATTCTGTATATAATCACTGTGTTACATGTTTACAGGTGCATTCTGTATATAGTCACTGTGTTACATGTTTACAGGTGCAATCTGTATATAGTCACTGTGTTACATGTTTACAGGTGCATTCTGTATATAATCACTGTGTTACATGTTTACAGGTGCATTCTGTATATAATCACTGTGTTACATGTTTACAGGTGCATTCTGTATATAGTCACTGTTACATGTTTACAGGTGCATTCTGTATATAGTCACTGTGTTACACGTTTACAGGTGCATTCTGTATATAGTCACTGTTACACGTTTACAGGCGCATTCTGTATATAGTCACTGTGTTACATGTTTACAGGTGCATTCTGTATATAGTCACTGTGTTACATGTTTACAGGTGCATTCTGTATATAGTCACTGTGTTACATGTTTACAGGTGCATTCTGTATATAGTCACTGTGTTACATGTTTACAGGCGCATTCTGTATATAGTCACTGTGTTACATGTTTACAGGCGCATTCTGTATATAGTCACTGTGTTACATGTTTACAGGTGCATTCTGTATATAATCACTGTGTTACATGTTTACAGGTGCATTCTGTATATAGTCACTGTTACATGTTTACAGGTGCATTCTGTATATAGTCACTGTGTTACATGTTTACAGGTGCATTCTGTATATAGTCACTGGGTTACATGTTTACAGGTGCATTCTGCATATAGTCACTGTGTTACATGTTTACAGGTGCATTCTGTATATAGTCACTGTGTTACATGTTTACAGGTGCATTCTGTATATAGTCACTGTGTTACATGTTTACAGGTGCATTCTGTATATAGTCACTGTTACATGTTTACAGGTGCATTCTGTATATAGTTACTGTGTTACATGTTTACAGGAGCATTCTGTATATAGTCACTGTTACATGTTTACAGGTGCATTCTGTATATAGTCACTGTGTTACATGTTTACAGGTGCATTCTGTATATAATCACTGTGTTACATGTTTACAGGTGCATTCTGTATATAGTCACTGTGTTACATGTTTACAGGTGCATTCTGTATATAGTCACTGTGTTACATGTTTACAGGTGCATTCTGCATATAGTCACTGTGTTACATGTTTACAGGTGCATTCTGTATATAGTCACTGTGTTACATGTTTACAGGTGCATTCTGTATATAGTCACTGTGTTACATGTTTACAGGTGCATTCTGTATATAGTCACTGTTACATGTTTACAGGTGCATTCTGTATATAGTTACTGTGTTACATGTTTACAGGAGCATTCTGTATATAGTCACTATGATATATGTTTACAGGTGCATTCTGTATATAGTCACTGTGTTACATGTTTACAGGAGCATTCTGTATATAGTCACTGTGTTACATGTTTACAGGTGCATTCTGTATATAGTCACTGTGTTACATGTTTACAGGTGCATTCCGTATTGAGGTATGTTAGTAAGGAGCTCGAGTGACTTTAGACTGGGGGAAGATTTGATGGTGTCTGGGAGGTTATTCCATAATTGTGGTGCTCTGTAGGAGAATGAGGATCGAGCCACTTTTTTGTATTGTGGTATTGCAAGTAAGGTGCTGGTCCTGGATCGGAGGTTATAGGATGAGGGAACTGCTGGGGGAAGCAGCCTAGTCAGGTAGGGTGGTAGCTTCCCAGAAAAGCTCTTAAACACCAGGTTGGAGAGGTGAAGGGTGCGTCTAGATTCCAGCGATGGCCAGTTTAGCTCTTTTAACATGTCACAATGGTGGGTCATGTAGTTACATTGTGATGCAAAGCGGCAGAATGAGTTATACAATGTAGTAAGTTTATGAAGGTGTGTTTGCGGGGCGGCTGCATATACTACATCTCCGTAATCAATAGCCGGCATAAGCATTTGTTGTACAATCTGCTTTCTTACCGCGGGACTCAGGCAGGATTTGTTTCTGTACAGGGCGCCTAGTTTGGGGTAAAGTTTAGATGAGAGTTTTTCGATGTGGGGGCCAAAGGATAGGTTAGGGTCCAACCACATACCTAGATATTTGAGAGAAGTGACTGTGGTCAGCGTGCCATTTGATTTTGTCCCAACACATAAGTGGGGATTTTGCAATTTGTGTAGTTTAGGTTTTGTTCCAAAGAGCATCGTTACAGTTTTGTCATTATTTTAAAAAAGTTTGTTGTGTTTGATCCACTTTTCTAACCCTGTGAATTGTTCTTGCAGCACGGCCTCCAGCTGTGGGAGATTTGGTTTGCTGGTATAGATTACAGTGTCGTCTGCGTACATGTGTACAGTTGAGGCTTTGCAGACGTTGGGCAGATCATTTATGAATATTGTGAATAGCAGGGGGCCGAGTATTGAGCCTTGGGGTACACCGCAAGTGACTGGGAGAGGGAGGGAGGAGCTGCCAGAAATTGACACATATTGTGATCGGTCGGATACATATGATTGAAACCAGGTTAACGTGCGATCAACAATGTCTTAGTTTTTAAGTTTTTCTAACAAGATGCCATGGTCTACCGTGTCAAAGGCCTTGGCAAAATCAAGGAAGATGCTCCAGTTAGGTTTCCTTGTTCCATCCCAGCTTGGATATCATTGCAGACTTTTAAAAGGGCGGTTGTAGTTGAGTGATTTGGATGAAAGCCGGATTGATCTGGGGTTAAGTAGTTCCAGTATTGATAATAATCACGTAATTGTGTGTAGACGCATTTTTCCAAAATTTTTGACATTACTGGGAGCAACGATATCGGACGGTAGTTGGATACCAAAGTACTGTCACCACGTTTATGGATAAGTACCACCCTTGCAGTCTTCCAGAGTTTGGGTATGTATCCAGTCGCCAGTGATTCATTGATCAGTGTTGCGACAAGATTTGCAATTACCGGTGCACTGATTTTCAGCAGCATTGCTGGTATTTGATCAGGTCCAGACTGGTATTTCATTTTTTGCTTACAGAGAAGTTTAGTAATAACACTGACAGGCACTGGTCTAAAACTGAATTCCTGTCTGATACAGGGACTTTGCACAGTTGGAGGGGCCTGACCTGCATGAGGCCTTTCTGATTGCATGTCATTTCCTAGCTTGGCAATCAAAGTGGTGGAGCATCCAACAAAATAATCATTAAAGGTATTTGCTACATCTAGGGGGTGTTGCAGGGTTTGGTTGTTTACTTTGACAGCAGCCGGCTGGGAGTGGACTGGGGGTTCTTGTATGTTACTTATGGTTCTCCAAACGTTTCTGGCTTTACAAGTATTTTCTGTTTTTAAAAGTGTCACTTTTCTTGCTGCTGTTAATAAATTATAAGAAAGCTAAGCAAATATGAGCCTCCGAGTCCATGACTTAAAATTCCCAGATTCCCCTATTACCATGACAGGGAATCATAATTTTATCACAGGACTCGGAGGCGAGTATTTGTTTCTCTTGTTCATTTATTATCCTCAGCAGCAAAAATATATTAACATATCTGAAGTGAAAGAGAAGCAAGCACCCACTCAAAACAGGGTGGGGTGTGGAGTGGCAAGTGATTACTATAGCCTCTGAGTACTAGCAATCGTCCACCAAAAACTTGCAGGACTTAGCCCTAATGATGAAGGAGGAATTGGATTCCAAAGAACCCAAAAGGAAGGTGGGAACAAATGATTAAAATTCTAAACCTTTATTGGACTTCTGAGAAAAAACATACACACCCACAAAATGTATAAAAAACACACAAAAAAGGTCATAAATTAGAGACCATAACTCAAGGTCAGTGACCAATCACAAAAAGCATCTAATGCAGGGTGAGGTCTCTGTGACAACAATTGTATGTCAAAAACTGAGAGCAGGCCTGCACTTTATTGTGATTTCTCAATCAGTGCATGCAAATTGTAGCTACCAGGCTCACTCCTTGTCTCTGTATTAACCAGTTGTATTCCGTGACGTGGACCACTTATGTTTGCACCTCATCGTGACGCTTTTGAGTGGTGCATGCTAACTACAATAACCAATTTGGTGGCACGTGTCTTTAAGTATACACTAACGTGTACATACTTTTCTGAGGGGATCCTTAGGCATCTCTTGCTTATTATTCATTTCAGTTGGTGGTTCTCAGTTTTTGACATACAATTGTTGTCACAGAGACCTCACCCTGCATTAGATGCTTTTTGTGATTGGTCACTGACCTTGAGTTATGGTCTCTAAAATTCTAAACCTTTATTGGACTTCTGAGAAAAACTGTACACACCCACAAAATGTATAAAAAAAAACACAAAAAAGGTCATAGATTAATCATTTGTTCCCACCTTCCTTTTGGGTTCTTTGGAATCCAATTCCTCCCTATATGAAATTAAACAAAAAAAACTTCCCCCCCCACAACAGGGGTTAACCCAGGATCCCCACTGTCCTTTCCCCAATGGTCCATGTAGCTCCGCCCCTAGGGTAGCTCCTCCTCTTTTTCTTGGTGCTCCGACAGTTAAGTACCTCTGCGCATCTCTGTAATGTTTTGTGTTAGTGAATTAATGTTCTTTTAATATATATTAGATATTTTATGCTGTATTTTAACTGTTACTTTATTGCTAACCCTCTGGCGGAACGCTGACTCTCCCGGTTTTAGACACGGAGGTCGGCGCTTCCGCCACACCGGCAGTTGGGATCGCGTGGTCCCGTCTCTTTTTGGGTTTTTTCCCCTTTCCTTGTTAATTTTTTCTGTTTTTTGGCCAGCCTGGTCTCCATATTTTGTGTTTTTCACGTTATGGCCCCGTTTTCCCGCTCCTGCGCGCGGCGCTGGGTTTTTTTCAGTAGGCGCGCATGCTGTTTCTTTCTGTGAAGAGCTCGTCCCTCTAAAAGCTCCCTAGAACCCCCCCTCTAACTCCCGCCAATCTTCAGTTTCAGAGGATATTTCCCTCCCCCCTCCCCCAGGCATGGAGGACTCCTCAAGCGGAACCCCATCATCACCACCATAAAAAAATCCAGCTCTAAGGAAAAATTTGCTGCTCTGGAAAGCTCCCTGCGGTCATCTATTTCATCCACGCTTTCATCAGCTGTCAGTGACCTGCATGCCTCCCTCAGTCTATGCTGGATGTGGTAACTATGCTCCACGCTGTACCCCAGCCATCCAGCTGCTCTGCCTTTGCTACAGCTTCCCCTTCACATCCTACCTGTGCCCCCATGTGTCAGATACAGGACAGGAATAGGTCCCCGATGCGCTCCAATGCCCCGTCTGTCTGCAGACCCTCTGGTTCCCAGGCCTTTGCCCTAAGAGGTGCTTTTGGAGGGGCTGGAATCCCCGCACCAGTGCCTGAACCGATTGACGAGCTTAGTTCTCGCAAAAGGGCCCCTGACCGCGGAGCGCAAAAAGCAGCCGATAAGAGACCCAAAGTCAGTGACTGGAGTCTCATCCTGTGGGAACCTCCTCAGTGGTAATAGACCGAGTACGGGGAAAATGAGGGGGGTGACCCCTTTAATTTGTACACACCTGAGGTAGATGAGGAATTGTAGGAGGAGGAACCTCCTATACAAGTGGGCAACACCATGTATGCACCACAGAGTAACCCCCTTTTTAACCCCAAGGACATTTCCCACCCAAATTTGTCCGCTTGGACACCTCTACCCCACATAGAGAGATATGTAGACTATTATGCATTGTTCCAATTTAAAAGGCAGAATGCCCCAGACCCACTACCGAAGGGAAGACCTGCATCATCCCAGAGGTCGATGAGGCATTTCATAAGTTTATGGCCAACAAAGGTTGGTTTGCAAAGAAGGGGGATTGATTTCGCTATGCGAACTTGTCAAGACAAAATTCTAGACACCACAGGACCACTAGTTAAGGCCCTGGATGTGGTGGACCGGGCTAGACTTTCTCATACCCCTATTGACCACGCCGAATTGTGCGGCTTATTACAGAGGTCCCTATGTTTTCTCGGTAATGCCAATACAGCCCTGGCTTCCGAACGGAGGAAAACCATTCTCCTCAAAATGGACCCCCAGCTCTCCCACATGGCAACCACTGATCTGAGTGTCATAGCCCAAGGCCAACTATTTGAGGACCCTTTTGCCAAGAAACTTAACACTTATGTAGGGGTTTTTCTTTACTGGATAAGGCAGAATCTAGGATTAAGAGAGTCCTCCCGGGTCGGGTCTCTCACAGGGCTGGAAGAGGCAGAGGTCGCTCGATCATCAGGCCCTTCCTACCAATACCAGTCCTACACTGACACATCCACCAGCACACAATTTTTCCCATCAAGAGCCAAACCATGGCACGGGGGCCTGACTCGAGGAAGAGGTCCCACTTTCCGGAAGTTATTCCCTTTCCTGGGCAGAAAATTGGGGGTCGTAGCGGTCTATTTTATCACAATTGGGTGAGTCTATCCTCCGATGCTTGGATTTTATCCACTGTTCAAGGTTTTTTGATTTTGCCGAACCTCCGACGCAGCGTCACGCCCCAGCGCAGCTTCATTTTGCGCATGCTCAGGAGTCACTGGTTCAGGAGGAGATACGAGATCTTATCCGCAAGGGCGCCGTGGAACCGGCTCATCCTTCAGAAGGTTTTATGAGCACCATGTTCCTGGTGTGTAAAATGGGTGGAGGCATGCGTCCAGTGATCAATCTTCGCGAATTGAACAAGTCTGTGAGGTACAGACATTTCAAGATAGAAGGCATTCACACTCTTCATCATGTCCTGCTTCAAGACGACTGGATGGTCAAATTGGATTTAAAGGATGACTACCTTACAGTTCCCATTCATGCTTCTCACAGGGATTTTATGCAATTTAGTTGCTGAGGCAGAGTTTGGCGTTTCAGGTGTCTCCCCTTTGGCCTTTCTTCAGCTCCATGGTGCTTCACAAAGTTACTGAAGCCGGTTGTCGCCTCATTCAAGAGGAGTACGTCTAGTTATCTACTTGGATGATATTCTCCTGATGTCCCACTCACGAGAGGTTCTTCTGACTCACCTTCAATTGACTATTACTCTGATTGAAGACCTGGGTTTCCGCGTCAACGAACAGAAATCCCTTCTGATTCCAAAACAACAAATTGAGTTTTTGGGTTGTCATTTGGACTCGCACAACCTGATGCACGACGTCCAAAAGGAGGTTTCATCGCTTCTCCGTCATTCAGCACCTACACTACGGATGTTGGCATGGGTGATTGGTCTTTTGGTGGCTGCAAGGTTGGCGTTCACTCCAGCTCCGCTTCATTATCGAGCTCTACAACGTCTCAAAGCTCGTTCCCTATAGGATGGTTTTGATTATCCAGATGCTATCCATCTATCAGGAGAATACTCAAGAAGACCTGCAATGGTGGCATCCTCACAGGTTGGCTTGGAATGGGAAACATCTGGTTCCTCCTCATCCGACCCTTGTTACGGATTGAGATGCCAGCGGATTGGGCTGGGGAGCTCATTGTGATGTTTTAGAGACGGATGGTCGATGGTCCAACTCTGAACACGTTCTCCACATCAATACCTTGGAATTGTTAGCGGGTCTGTTTGCTCTTCAATGTTTCACCAAGAATTCTCCCCATCGTTACGTTCTTCTCCTCCACAATTTCCCGGCAGTGCGTTATATCAACGCCATGGGGGGCCCCAGGTCGGAACCCCTGGCCCGCATGGCAACCTCCTTTTGGGATTTTTGTCTCCACGCCGATATCTGGGTCCAGGCTCAGTTCATCCTGGGCCTCTCCAACCAAATCGCAGATTGGAATTCTAGACATTTGCTAGACTCGGGGGGATTGGCGCATTCTGTCATCGGTTTTCTCGGATATCCATTCTCTGTGGGGATCCCTGAAGTGGGATTTATTTGCGTCCAGGTTGAATACTCAACTTCCTCTCTTCTTCAGTTGGAAACCGGATCCTGAAGCATTGGCTACGGCTGCCTTTCTCCAGAACTGGTCTGGGACTCGCAATTATGCATTTCCTCCATTTGCTCTTATCATACGGACGATTTCCCAGGTTCGAAAACAAGAGACGATTGTTATAACGACTCCATTTTGGCCACGTCAACCATGATTTCCATCCCTGGAGTTAGCGATCGACTGCCCTAGAACGCTCACACATCACCGGGACCTTCTAAAGGACGTTGACGGCTCTCATCATCCTCTCCTCCTGCAAGACAATCTTCGTCTATTAGCTTGGCTGATTTCCGGTTCTCCTGACAAGTCCAAGACTTTTCGGTCTGATCTGGACAGCTGTGGTTGCAGACCTGGGCTACAGAAACGCGTATCTTTCACGATTCCGCCTAATACAGATGGATTTATTGGAGTATGGGATAACACCTGGTTTCCTCTGACTACTGTGATTAGGTTTGAATTGGCAAATATGAGCCTCCGAGTCCTGTGATAAAATTGTGGAATTTTCCTATTTCATGACGGAAAGTTCGAATTTTAATAAGGACTCGAAGGAGAGTATTTCCCACCTGTATTCTCCCACCCTTTGATGTACTTCTTGGTTTGGTGTCATTAAACAATTTGTGTCTTTGTTATTTATGCACAAGCGACGCTTCATACGGCTTGTTCTTTGTTTTGCGTATTATCAAACTTTATTGGTTTTTGTCTTCGCCTACTGTGGTTCTTCTGGCGCTAGAAATGTTTTATGCACATAGTTATGGCTCAGGGACTAATCACCTTTTCAAGTCTTTGCTTTACTTCAGCATGATGGTCCTTTGGTTGCACATTTTTCAGCTTTCCACATTTGATTCCTTGGTTTCCTCCGTCTCCTCCCCGTCAGGATTTCTACCAGTACCTGTTGGATGTACTAGCTCGGTTCATCAAGAAAAGAGGAGGCGCTACCCTAGGTGCGGAGCTCCATGGACCGTTGGGGAAAGGACAGTGGGGATCCTGGTTAACCCCTGTTGTGGGGGAAGATTTTTTGTTTGTTTCCCTTCAAATATGTTAATATATTTTTGCTGCTGAGGATAATAAATGAAAAAAAAGAGAAGCAAATATGAGCCTCCGAGTCCTTATTAAAATTCGAACTTTCCGTCATGAAATCGGAAAATTCCACAATTATAATAAAGACACGGAGCGAGCATTATCCCTCCCTCGTTATTGGGGGTTATTCCCACCCTTATGTTTGATTGATAAATACACTGCTCAAAAAAATAAAGGGAACACAAAACAAAAATAAGACATGTTAGATGTGAATGAATGAAATCTTATTAAATACTGGGTCATTACATAGTTGAATGTGCTGACAACAAAAATCACAAACATTATCAATGGAAATCAAATGGATTAACCCATGGAGGTCTGGATTTGGAGTTGCACTCAAAATTAAAGTGGAAAACAACACTACAGGCTGATCCAACTTTGATGTAATGTCCTTCAAACAAGTCAAAACGAGGCTCAGTAGTGTGTGTGGCCTCCACGTGCCTGTATGACCTCCCTACAACGCCTGGGCATTCTCCTGATGAGGTGGCGGATGGTCTCCTGAGGGATCTCCCACACCTGGACTAAAGCATCCCCCAACTCCTGGACAGTCTGTGGTGCAACGTGGCGTTGGTGGATGGAGCGAGACATGATGTCCCAGATGTGCTCAATTGTATTCCCAGATTGTGAGTTCCTACGGGAATAGGGCCCTCATCTCCTCCTGTACTGTTTGTCAAATGTTGTTCAATGTATTGTAACCCTGTCTGTACTGTGCTTATTGTACAGCGCTGCGGAATATGCTGGCGCTTTATAAATAAAGAATAATAATAATAATAATAATAATTCAGGTCTGGGGAACGGGCGGGTCAATCCATAGCATCAATGCATTCGTCTTGCAGGAACTGCTGACACTCCAGCCACATGAAGTCTAGCATTGTCTTGCATTAGGAGGAACCCAGGGCCAACCGCACCAGCATATGGTCTCACAAGGGGTCTGAAGATCTCATCTCGGTACCTAATGGCAGTCAGGCTACCTCTGGCGAGCACACGGAGGGCTGTGCGGCCCCCTAAAGAAATGCCACCCCACACCATTACTGACCCACTGCCAAACCGGTCATGCTGGAGGATGTTGCAGGCAGCAGAACGTTCTCCACAGCTTCTCCAGACGCTGTCACATGTGTTCAGTGTGAACCTGCTTTTATCTGTGAAGAGCACAGGGTGCCAGTGGCGAAGCTGCCAATCTTTGTGTTGTCTGGCAAATGCCAATACGTCCTGCACGGTGTTTGGCTGTAAGCACAACCCCCACCTGTTGACGTCGGGCCCTCATACCACCCTCATGGAGTCGGTTTCTGACCGATTGAGCAGCCACATGCACATTTGTGGCCTGCTGGAAGTCATTTTGCAGGGCTCTGGCAGTGCTCCTCCTGTCCCTCCTTGCACAAAGGAGGAGGTAGCGGTCCTGCTGCTGGTTTGTTGCCCTCCTACGGCCTCCTCCACGTCTCCTGATGTACTGGCCTGTCTCCTGGTAGCGCCTCCATGCTCTGGACACTACGCTGACAGACACAGCAAACCTTCTTGCCACAGCTCGCATTGATGTGTCATCCTGGATGAGCTGCACTACCTGAGCCACTTGTGTAGGTTGTAGACTCCGTCTCATGCTACCACTAGAGTGACAGCACCGCCAGCATTCAAACGTGACAAAGCCATCAGCCAGAAAGCATAGGAACTGAGAAGTGGTCTGTGGTCACCACCTGCAGAACCACTCCTTTATTGGAGATGTCTTGCTACCTGCCTATGCTTCCCACATGTTGTCTATTCCATTTGCACAACAGCAACATGTGGACTTGACGGTCAATTAGTGTTGCTACCTAAGTGGACAGTTTGATTTCACAGACATGTGATTGACTTGGAGTTACACTGTGTTGTTTAAGTGTTCCCTTTATTTTTTTGAGCAGTGTATATGGAGTTGAACAGTCATTACTAGTCTTTCGAAGTCTCAAAGGAATTCTTGGTGATCTCTAATGTATATTTTTTTTTCGACAGCGTAAACTACGTTTTGAAGCACTAATTGGATGGTGAAAGCTTCTACCATTGATCTTCTTGTTGGATAAGATTTTCATCCATCTCGCTTCTTAAAAGAGGGGTTGTCAAGGGTTACTAGGAGATTTATAGAGTGGCCTGCATGATGATAGGTCAAGAAAGGACTGGACTGGACCATTAACTGTTATGTTGTTTAAACTGCTTTTTCTCTCTCAAATTACTTGTCTGTATTTTGTGTTATTCTTTGCTGCGATCGGCTAGAGTAAAGAAAAGATAGTATAATACTCGCCCCCGTGTCTTTATTATAATTATGATTCCCTGTCATACTAATAGGGGAATCTGAGAATTCCATACGCAACGCCATGACAGCAACAACAAACACTTCCCCATTAATAAATCCCACGTCTGCTCATAATTGTTCTGTAAAAGAAAAACACACTTTAATCCAGATTTTACATTTGATTTATCTTCTCATTGAGAAATCAAATAGAAGGGGAGAGAAAAGCACCTCGGACCCCCCCCCCCCCCATGGCCTGCACTCCGGGGGCAGGCGTCCATGTCCCAGCTCGCCGGGCATATAAAAAGGATTACCAGCCGGGTGACAGAGCTAGAAATTAAAGAGTAAGGTTTTGTACGTATAAATGAGGAGCTCCGCCATTACACATCATAGGCTCACCTGGTCGCAGGGTGTGCAAGCCTTTCACGATGCTCGCCATGGTCGAGGGAGTCACCTGGAAAGGTGTTGACTGGGCTTCTATTAATAAAGCTGCGAAAAAGAACAAACACAGAACCGCTGACATCGGATAATTTCACATGCAATGAAATTGAGGATTTTAAGACACGACTCGGGGACTCCTATTTGCTTATCTCTTTCTTTATTAACTCACAGCAGCAAAGAAACTTAATAAAAACATCTAATATCCCAACATGGGAAGAACCCCTCCCTTAGATCCCGAACCCCCCCCCCACCCCAGCCCATAGGGGGCGTGGCAGGAGTACCAATCCCTCTTTCTTTGCTGCTCCTCACAGAAAAATAAGTATTCATTTCGTGCTCTGACGTGAGTTTGATTGTTTATATACATATATTTTCACTCCTGGGCCTGGTATACCCTGCTTCTAACTGCAGGAATCAGTGCCTGGGGTCACCGCGGGTGCCGGCTCGCATGTGTCGTTGCGTTTTTCCCCGCTGCTCCCATTGCTTTACGATCTCCCTCCTTGACTGCTGAACCCGGCCGCTTCCCGGCCATCCTCGTTAGACCCTCACTGCTCTGTTTTCGCGCCCTTCTCACGCGGTTGCGGGGGTGGAATCTCCTCAATCTCACGATTGCGCTTGCCTTCACTCTGCGCCATTTTCCCCACGTGCTGCAGGCATTTCCCGCACATGGATTGTAGTCCCGATTTGTCCCTCTCCAAACCCAAATTGGAGTCTCACTTGACCTCCCCTAGGTCCGAATCAGCCAGGAGCTCCCTCTGCTACGCATCGGAGGAGTCTTGTGCACAGGGCTCCCTTCCACGCCGCCAATCCAAATCAAAAGCACGCTTTTCAGCTATGGAGACTGCACTGCGTTCCACCATAGCAGACACCATGGCTTCTGCAGTGTCGTCCCTCAGGGAGTCTATGGAGTCCATCTCCTTGCACAGACCCCCTTTCAGACCCCTATACCCTCCCATGCCTCCCCCCTTGTTTCGCCCACTGTGTGACCCTGTTACATCTTCCCGCTCGGTGACCCCATGTGGGTCAGATTCTCAGGCCGTTGCAAGGCACAGTGATTTTGTTCCTCGAGGGGCTGGCAACCCTGCATCACTGCCCCCTGACGATGCCAAGTACGTCTTGCGTAAGAGCCTCTGACCACGAGGCGCACAAAGCAGTTTGTGATAAAAAGCTCCAGCCCACAGGCTGCAGCTTACTCCCAGATTACAGCGACTCAGAGGGTGAGGAACCCAAGCGTAGGGAGGATGATGAAGCCCTCGAGCTTCATGCCCCTGATGATTCAGACCTTCTGGTCGAGGAGGAGCCTTACACCCCCACACGCAATTCCACCGCGGTCATTATCTGTGACCCACTGGGCCAACCCATGTTCGATCCCTCACAGGTCGCTAACCCTCGATCCACTGCGTGAACTCCTCAGCCACACGTCAAACAATGGGTAGACGCTCACTTACGCCTCCCCATGGATCGGGAGACCCGGGCCAATCTAAGCTGAATGCCTTCGCCCATCCACCGCGGGGAAAACCAGTATCACCCCTGAGGTGGATTTAGATTTCCAAAAATACATTACAACCAAAGGATGGTCTCCAAAATGCGGCATTGACCACGCTTTCAGAGCATGCGAGGACAATGTGCTGGATGTGGCAGCCCCTCTGGTCCACCTGTTTGATGTAGCAGAAGATGCCCGCCTCCATGGTGCCACTTTGGAGCCGGACATGGTGGTTGAGTGGATCGAACGCTAACTTAGCCTACTGGGAGCCGCTAATACGGCTCTAGCCCCTGAACGCAGGAAATCAATCTTGCTTACAATGAACCCTCAGCTGTCCACTATGGCTACCAAAGATATGGGTAGCGAGGTTCAAGACCTTCTGTTCGAGGAGACCTTCATTAAAAATCTGCGGAAGTACGTCGGGACATTCACCGATAGAGGTAGAGGATCCGGTTATCCCCGACGCCCTTCAGGTAAGCCTTCCACTCATCATTCCGGACCACGCAGTCTAGGTGGGGGGTCGTCTGGGGCTCTTCCCCAATGCATGGGCTTGTATATCTGCGGACCCCTGGGTGCTTCAGGCGATCAGGGGGTACGTAATCTACTTCGCTGCGTCACCTCCCATGCGGTCGCACCCACACCCACCCCTGCGCTTCTCCGCCGACCAGACGCTGCTGGTCTGGTCCGAGGTTCTGACCCTCGTGCGCAAAGCCGCGATAGAGGAGGTTACGGGGTCCTCCCCAAAGTTCCTCAGCCACCTTTTTCTGGTCGCCAAGAAGGGTGGTGGGATGCATCCAGTTATAATTTTGAGAGACCTGAACGAGTGGGTTACATACCAACACTTCCAGATGAAAGGGGTCCACACGATGCGAAAATTGCTTCTTCCGGGAGACTGGCTGGCAAAGCTGGATCTCAAAGACGCGTACCTGTCCGTTCCGATGGCGGTGGAGAGCCGCGATTTCCTGTGTTTCTCGTGGGACGGTCGCCTCTGGTGCTTCAGGTGCCTCCCGTTCGGCCTTTCGTCATCTCCGTGGTGCTTCACGAAGCTGATGAAACCGGTCGTGGCCCACCTTCGGGCTCGAGGGGTGTGGCTGGTCGTCTAGTTAGACGACATCCTGATAATGTCGGCATCGCAATCTCTGACGTTGCTCCACTTGTCGTGGATGGTTTCCCTCTTACAAGACCTGGGTTTCCTCATCAACGGGAAGAAGTCCCTGCTAGTTCCCGCCCATCGGCTGGAGTTTCTGGCCTTTACGCTGGACTCGCTGTCCATGACCCTCGGCATCCCGGACTCAAAAGGTGAAGGCAATCTGGAAGGAGGTGAGTTCCTTGATGAGGGTCGACCCGACGACTCTACGATCGCTAGCTCGAGTAGTTGGTCTTCTGGCGGCGACCCGCCTGGCCGTCCTCCCTGCTCCTCTCCACTATCGGGCCCTCCAATGATTGACGGTCCATTCTCTTCGCATGGCCTACAGGGACTTGGTTCCCCTCTCAGACGATGCCATCCTCGATCTACAGTGGTTGTCAGCCCGTAGGTCGGAATGGAACTCCCGACCGGTGGTGGATCCAGTGCATTTTAGAGTCGGACGCCAGTCGCCTGGGTTGGGGGGGCCTGGTGCAGTCCGTTAGAGACGGACGGGGAGGGTCGTTGGTCAGCGAAGGAACTGGAACTTCATATCAACTCACTAGAACTTCTAGCGGCCATAGAAACATAGAAAATGTGGGCAGATAAGAACCTTTCGGCCCATCTAGTTGTTCCTGGATGTTCCTCGGGCTCCTGCCCTGGTCTCGGGACCTGCTCCAGGACCCGTGCGACCTTTCACATCCTTGCTCTTGGATCATCGGCTGCCCCTGATGGCTTGGCTTGTTTCAGGTTCTCCTGGCAACGCACTGAGATTTCGGGATCAGCTGCGGAGTTGCTCCAGCTTGCCTGGGCCCCGGATACCAGGACCACCTATCGTTCCGCCTGGGATGGATGGCATCGCTGGTGTTTGGGTCGGGGTCAGGATTCTGTTTCGGCCCCTCTAGGGTCAGTTCTGGATTTCCTGGCCTCACGGTCCGACGGGGGTCTGACCTTCCGGACGGTTAATGTATACCGTTCCGCTATTTTGGCCGACCATGTTGGCTTTGATGGCGTTCCGGTTGGACGCCACCCTTGGTTTGTCGGCTTTTGAAGGGGGTCAGACTATCCTGTCCTCCCATGCCCAGATACACCTCCACCTGGGACGTATCCGCTGTCCTGCCGTTCTTGCGCTCTTGGCCGGATGAGGGTTTGTCACTCCGCCAATTGTCGGCCAAGTTGCTAGACCTGTTGTGTTTGATTTCTTGCAAACGCTTCAGTGACGTGCGGGCTTTGGATTTCCAAGTCCGGTCCGTTGTTCCAGAGGGGGTTCAGTTTGAGGTGTCCTGGAGGAACAAGACGTCTCTCTCGTCCGTTTTTTTATCCGGCGTTCCCAACTGAGCCACTTGTGTCCGGTCCGTTGTTTGAGAATGTACGAGTCCCGTAAGGGGTTGTTGCGCTCGGGCCTGGTGTCTCAGTTGTTCGTGTCCTTTCGCTCCCCTCATGCTCCGGTATCCACCCCTACCTTGGCCGGTGTTGACACTTCCTGTTTCGGGGTGCATTCCATTAGGGGCGCGGCTGCGTCCAAGGCTAACTCGGCGGGTTGTCGATTAGAGGATATTATGACGGCGGCGGATTGGACAAGAGAAACGACTTTCCGCACCTTCTATTTTCGGCAGGTTCCGCACTGGTAGGAAGGGTTGCTGCGTTGAACAAGCAAATAGGAGCCTCCGAGTCGTGTTTTAAAATAACCAAATTTTCCTATCCGGTGACGGAAAGTTTGGATTATAATAAAGACTTGGAGGTGAGTATTTCCCTCCTCTCCCACCTGTTGTGGGGGTTGTGGGGCGCTTGTTCTCCCTGTACTCAGTTTTTGTTTTCTTTGGGGTTCGGGGCGCCCACGTACTGTTGCGCTTATTGATTGACTGTGCGTGACTGTTAAGGGTGTTGGGGACAGGTGTTCTCCCAGCTATGCTGACCTGGATTTGTGGATCTGTTTCCTTTCAGGGCCTTAAGCCGCTTTTCGGATGTTTCGTTTGTTTTCTGCCTTCCCTGGAGACCCTTCTACGTTTGATCGGCCTCTGTTGAGCTGTTCGGAGCGCTGTCAAGAGGAATCGGTGCTCCAGCCACGCCCCCTATGGGCTGGGGTGGGGGGTGGCTAGGGATCTAAGGGAGGGGTTCTTCCCACGTTGGGATATTAGGAGGTTTTTAATAAGTTTCTTTGCTGCTGTGAGTTAATAAAGAGATAAGCAAATAGTCGCCTCCGAGTCTTTATTAAAATCCAAACTTTCCGTCACCGGATAGGAAAATTTGGTAATTTTCAAACACAGAGAGGGGTCCTATTCCAAGGTTGGCGTTAACTTAAGCAGAGCCGTTATACTCTATGGAGTTGTTAAATTAAGCTAGAGCTTTTATAGACTGTGGTTTTCATAGATACAGACTGGACCAAGAGGTTATGCAGGAAAGGGGGGTTTGCAGATGTTCTTTATTTTATGGTCTTGTTACGTATCTTTGCTGCTGATCAAAGAAAAAAAATGCAATAATACTCGCCCAGTTTCTTTAATAAAATCCATCCTGCCAGCTCTATAAAAATTCTCCCATGTACAGTGGAGCCCCTAATACGCAGAGAAAAGTGACACAGCCAGGACAAACCTTACAAAGTCCATAGGATATTTAGGGTCCGATTACATTCTTTGTGCAAAAACGCACGGTAAACACGAATTATTGCACGAAGCGTCAAACGTTAACGCGCGTAAATCAACACTGGTATTACAATCCTCGTGCATTTTTTCATCCGTCAAAAAATAACGTGCGTAAAACGGACGCGCAGTAACATTGCGCGCAGAAATCAGTGTGCGGACTGTTTTTTTCACGCGATTCAGCCAATCAGAAGTAAGTACCACAATTGTCTCAAGTCAAAATCTGCGCATATATGCCGCGTAAAAAAAAATAAAAGCACGCACAACTTCTCCATTTTATTGTTTGGGTATGTGTAGAATGTGTAACTATACTTTGCTGTGTATTTTTTTGGGCTGGTGTATTTGGTTTCGGGCAGGTTGATAAAGCTGGTGTTAATGACAAATTTTTAGGAGTTGCTAAAATTATGCGCGCAAAGACTGTGTGTTACAAACTGCGCATAGATTGTAATACCATCCGCGTACCAGCGCACAAATGCATTTGCGTTCACAATGTTAAGTATAGGACGTGCGCATTAAAGTATGCTCGCTCTGCGTTCGCGCAGGTTCACCCGCTGTAGACGTATATGCGCGTTTGTTGCGCTGACATTGTAAAACGACGTTCAGCGCAAAGGGTTTTGCCCCTCGCGTTAATGCGTTTTTGGGCGGGCGTTAACGTTTGCGTGAAGAATGTAATAGGGCCCTTAATGGGATGTAGGTTCATGGATTCAACCAATCAGGACAAACCATGCAGTAATCTTGCTTCCCTCTTCATTTTGAGCCAGGGTGAGGGTGTCATTAATGCTTCTTATTGCAAGGTTAAAGAGATTTTTGTTACGGTCATTAGCAAAAGGCTGTCCCTGGTAAGCGATCAGCGAATCAAACCACCATGAACCTTTATTTAACCAACAGATTTATGTGAGCAGAGCCCCACACATTGTACAGGAATCTCACCACTCACAGCCAACTGGAGACGCCAATCACAGTGAGGGTCATCATTGCAATATTACCGTACAGTGACACATACCACAAGCGCCTGGTCCAAACCACAGAATATTATACAGGAGAGTGGATTTAATATACTCACGCATTAGGCTATATATGTGCTTGTCTGCCACGTGGTCTGTAAACAGCTGTATAAGGTCATCTTTCAGGTCCCGGTTAAGCTTGGTTTCTATGTAAAATTTATTCTGAAGGAGGAAACAAAAAAAGAGGACAGGCAAACATTACAAAAAATAAAGCAAATCCAACTTGCACAGCTCCTAACACACCTATATACAATATACAGCAAATCCAATGTGTGCAGCGAGGAGGAAACAGTCTTAAATATCTATGGCAGCTTTGACTGCGAGTAGTCTCCCCCAATCCCACGGAAATTGGGCAAACACACATATAGGGCCCCCTACTATCACATTCACCTAGTTATTTCTCCCCTCCTCCTTTCAAATTTTAAAAAGGCATGGACTCGAAGGCGAGTATTTGCTTCTCTTTCTTGATATTTTACCAACAGCAGCAAGAAAAATTGAACAAGCAAAAAAACTTCTACCATGAACTCCAAGTTAGCCCCTCCCCTAGTCCATAACCCCTTGTGGGCCTCGTCCATAAAAGGCAGTAAAACTGGAAATGCTTCCTCTTTCTTGCGGCTGCAGCACAAGAGTTAAGTGCTCCGTTATTCTCAACTTTTCTAATGTTTTTTTATGGTTATTCCCTGTGCAACGCTGTTTGGTCATCACAGCTTCAACTTAAGAGCGACCAGCGACCTTTTCTTCTCGCACTCTGGGAATTTTCACAGATTCATGGGCTGTGTTCCTGCACTTTCTGCGCTGCTGACGCGTGTTTCCCTCCGCTCGCAGCCGAATCTTACAGCCATGGAAGGAATCACGCTCCAGTCAGCATCTGCTCTCGTTGCTGCTCTTTCCCCTCGCGCCATAGCTTAGAATAAGATGAGTAAGGCACATTAAAACGTGACAGCACCCAACAGGGGGACGCAGTAAGTGTAAGCAATGGATGGGGGTGAGATACGCAGAAACTGTAAGCAAAGGAACGGGGGGAGGCAGTAACTAAGCAATGGAACGGGGGGACGCAGTAACTAAGCAATGGAACGGGGGGACGCAGTAACTAAGCAATGGAACGGGGGACGCAGTAACTAAGCAATGGAACGGGGGACGCAGTAACTAAGCAATGGAACGGGGGGACGCAGTAACTAAGCAATGGAACGGGGGACGCAGTAACTAAGCAATGGAACGGGGGGACGCAGTAACTAAGCAATGGAACGGGGGACGCAGTAACTAAGCAATGGAACGGGGGGACGCAGTAACTAAGCAATGGAACGGGGGGACGCAGTAACTAAGCAATGGAACGGGGGACGCAGTAACTAAGCAAAGGAACGGGGGGACGCAGTAACTAAGCAATGGAACGAGGGGACGCAGTAACTAAGCAATGGAACGGGGGGACGCAGTAACTAAGCAATGGAACGGGGGACGCAGTAACTAAGCAATGGAACGAGGGGACGCAGTAACTAAGCAATGGAACGGGGGGACGCAGTAACTAAGCAATGGAACGGGGGGACGCAGTAACTAAGCAATGGAACGGGGGACGCAGTAACTAAGCAATGGAACGGGGGGACGCAGTAACTAAGCAATGGAACGGGGGACGCAGTAACTAAGCAATGGAACGGGGGGACGCAGTAACTAAGCAATGGAACGGGGGGACGCAGTAACTGTAAGCAATGGAACGAGGGGACGCAGTAACTAAGCAATGGAACGGAAGGACGCAGTAACTAAGCAATGGAACGGGGGACGCAGTAACTAAGCAATGGAACGGGGGACGCAGTAACTAAGCAATGGAACGGGGGGACGCAGTAACTAAGCAATGGAACGGGGGGACGCAGTAACTAAGCAATGGAACGGGGGGACGCAGTAACTAAGCAATGGAACGGGGGACGCAGTAACTAAGCAATGGAACGGGGGACGCAGTAACTAAGCAATGGAACGGGGGGACGCAGTAACTAAGCAATGGAACGGGGGGACGCAGTAACTAAGCAATGGAACGAGGGGACGCAGTAACTAAGCAATGGAACGGGGGGACGCAGTAACTAAGCAATGGAACGAGGGGACGCAGTAACTAAGCAATGGAACGGGGGGACGCAGTAACTAAGCAATGGAACGGGGGGACGCAGTAACTACGCAATGGAACGGGGGGACGCAGTAACTAAGCAATGGAACGGGGGACGCAGTAACTAAGCAATGGAACGAGGGGACGCAGTAACTAAGCAATGGAACGGGGGGACGCAGTAACTAAGCAATGGAACGGGGGACGCAGTAACTAAGCAATGGAACGAGGGGACGCAGTAACTAAGCAATGGAACGGGGGGACGCAGTAACTAAGCAATGGAACGGGGGGACGCAGTAACTAAGCAATGGAACGGGGGGACGCAGTAACTAAGCAATGGAACGGGGGGACGCAGTAACTGTAAGCAATGGAACGGGGGGACGCAGTAACTAAGCAATGGAACGGGGGGAAAGCTAAAATGGAACGAGGGGACGCAGTAACTAAGCAATGGAACGGGGGGACGCAGTAACTAAGCAAAGGAACGGGGGGACGCAGAAACCAAGCAATGGAACGGGGGGAAGCAGTAACTAAGCAATGGAACGGGGGGACGCAGTAACTAAGCGATGGAACGGGGGACGCAGTAACTAAGCAATGGAACGAGGGGACGCAGTAACTAAGCAATGGAACGGGGGACGCAGTAACTAAGCAATGGAACGAGGGGACGCAGAAACTAAGCAATGGAACAGGGGGACGCAGTAACTAAGCAATGGAACGGGGGGACGCAGTAACTAAGCAATGGAACGGGGGACGCAGTAACTAAGCAATGGAACGGGGGGACGCAGTAACTAAGCAATGGAACGGGGGGACGCAGTAACTAAGCAATGGAACGGGGGGACGCAGTAACTAAGCAATGGAACAGGGGGACGCAGTAACTAAGCAATGGAACGGGGGGCGCAGTAACTAAGCAATGGAACGGGGGCGCAGTAACTAAGCAAAGGAAACTAAGCAAACTTCATTTCCAAGTGGCATTCTTAAGTGGACGTTCAGAGTTGATTCCTGGAGTTTTATCCAAGATCCCCTACGCTATCACGATCCCTAATTCCTGTGTCTCCTCTCTCCACAGGTAGGACATTATCACCCATCACCCATCATCCACAGACACCCACATCTCAACTGATCCCCTGCATACTTTTGCTGGTGTTGACTTTTTAACTGCCTGAATGCAATCAGTACGCCCTATATAACAACTATAACAGGCTCCATTGAGCCAGGCTCCAGTGTCATTTCCAAGTGGCATTCTTAAGTGGACGTTCAGAGTTGATTCCTGGAGTTGCGGGACTGGAGGAAGGAACTGCAAAACTGCAAGGCCCACTTTTTACTCTGGTAAACTCACGTCTATATCATGCTTTCTCTCATGCTTCTGCTCTTTACTTCTACCTTTCTCCTTAAATGGAACTCCTGCCCCTCTACCACCGACCCCTACACTATCTGCATCTCTCCCTCCCTCCTCTCGTCCCACATGATGGCCTCGCATGAGCTCCTTTGTTTCCTCAGAACATGGTCTCCCTCTAACTCTCGTGCTGCCAATCACTCCCACAAATCCCATTCCCACCTTCTCTTTCTCACACTCCTGCTGTTACTCTATTCAGGTGACATATCCCCTAACCCGGGCCCCACAACACATCCAATACTTCCCTCTCATCCTATCTCCATCGCACATAAATCACCTCCCTGCAAGCCCAGCAAGCTCATTCCCATCATCCCTCAGCGCCTGTCCTCTTTCTCCTGCGCCCTCTGGAACGCTCGCTCTGTGTGCAACAAACTCACAGCAATCCATGACCTCTTCCTTTCAAACTCCTTCAACCTCCTAGCTTTAACTGAAACCTGGCTAACTCCCTCTGACACGGCCTCCGTTGCTGCTCTCTCACATGGCGGTCTACACTTGAGCCATAACCCCAGACCGGGTGAGAGAAATGGTGGCGGGGTCGGACTCCTGCTCTCTCCCACCTGCACCTACCAGCATCTCCCTCCACCCCCATCCCTCTCCTTCTCCTCCTTCGAGACACACTGCATCCGCCTGTTCTCTCCTCTGACTCTCAGGGAGGCAGTCATCTACCGCCCACCGGGACAACCTACCAGTTCTTTGACCACTTTGCTACATGGCTTTCTCACTTCCTGTCTTCTAATCTTCCATGCCTAATTCTCGGGGACTTCAACATTCCCATTGATGATCCTTCCGACCCTGCTGCCTCCAAACTTCTTTCACTCACGTCCTCCCTTGGACTCACACCATCCTCCCTCCTCCCTACCCACCGCGATGGTCACGTTATTGACCTGGTCTTTTCCAACCTCTGCTCCATTTCTGAGTTCAAATGTCGCCCTTTCCCCATCTCTGACCACCACCTTCTCTCTTTCAACCTATCTGGACTTCCTAAACACCCTGCTCCCCCACCCCGCACACACACACTCACAGAAATCTACATGCTGTGGACCCCCATCAATTCTCCAACCTACTTCACCACCTCCCTCATACCTCATCCTTCACCTGCCCTGATGCTGCCACTAATCACTACAACACTACTCTTATCTCTGCTCTAGACACTCTTGCTCCTCTTCGACTCTAAGGCCCCACGCCGCCAGCTTCAGCCCTGGCACACCCTCCAGACTCGCTACCTGCAAAGATGCTCCCGCACCGCAGAGCGTGCCTGGAGGAAATCCCGCTCTGAAGCGGATTTTGTTCACTTCAAGTTTATTCTCCGGTCATACACCTCTGCCCTCCACTTGGCCAAACAATCCTTCTTCTCATCTCTTATATCTATGCTGTCCTCCAACCCTAAACGGCTCTGGTCCACCTTCAACACCCTCCTCTACCCACCTGCACCTCCCCCCTCAGCTGCCTTCAGCGCTCAAGACCTGGCAGACTACTTCCTCAGTAAAACTCTAACTATCAGAAGCAACATTCCAACACAAGATAGTTATCTGCCACCTCCACTCCCACAGGTCCCCTCTGCCACCCTCTGCCGCTTCCTCCCAGCCACTGAGGAGGACGTCCATTCCTTATTGTCCTCCTCACATCTCACCACGTGCCCGCTCGACCCCATTCCCTCACATCTAATTCCTCCCCTCTCCTCCTCCCTCACCCCTGCTCTCACACACATCTTCAACCTATCTCTCTCCACTGGCTCCTTTCCATCCGCCTTCAAAACACGCGCTAGTTACCCCATTACTAAAGAAACCATCCCTCGATCCCAACTCTCCATCCAACTACCGCCCTGTATCCCTGCTTCCCTTCACATCAAAGCTCTTAGAAAAACTAGTCTTCAACCGCCTCTCCCTGTCCTCCAATTCCCTACTTGACCCCCTGCAATCTGGCTTCCGTCCCCTACACTCAACTGAAACTGCCCTCACCAAAGTCACCAACGACCTCCTCCTCTTCATTGCCTCTATCTGTTGGTGTACCTCAAGGCTCTGTCCTTGGTCCTCTGATCTTTTCCATCTACACCTCCTCCCTGGGCAAAATCATCAACAGCTTTGGCTTTAATTACCACCTCTACGCTGATGACACTCAGATCTACCTCTCTACCCCGGATCTCTCTCCCCATGTCCTTTCAAAAGTCAGTGACTGTTTATCTGGCATCTCCTCCTGGATGGCCTCCCACCACCTAAAGATCAACATGTCAAAGACTGAGCTCCTACTTATTCCTCCCTCCAATGCCTCCCCACCTCCTGACTTCTCTATCACGGTGGAGGGTATCACCATATCCCCATCAAACCAAGTTCGCTGTCTTGGAGTTACACTTGACTCTGCTCTTTCCTTCATCCCCCACATCCAGTCTCTTTCCTCCTCCTGCCGATACCAACTGCGTAATATTTCCAGAATTCGGCCATTTCTTACCGCTGTCACCACAAAACAACTCATACACGCCCTGGTAATCTCGACTCGACTATTGCAATAATCTCTTATCTGGCCTCCCTCTGTCCCGCCTCTCCCCCCTACAATCCATCCTGAACGCCTCCGCCAGGCTAATTCACCTCACCCGCCGCTCTGTCTCTGCCGCTCCCCTCTGCGAGTCCCTTCACTGGCTCCCCATCCACTGCAGAATTAAGTTCAAAATCCTTATCCTTACCTACAAAACCCTCACTAACTCAGCTCCCCACTAATCACCAAATACACCCCAGCCCGCTCCCTAAGGTCAAACAGTGACCTGCGCCTAGCTTCTCCCCGCATCACCTCTTCCCATGATAGACTGCAGGATTTCTCACGCGCAGCCCCCACTCTCTGGAACGCTCTCCCTCGTACTGTCAGACTTTCCCCTAACTTCTCTTCCTTCAAACGCTCCCTGAAAAAACATTCCTATTTAGGGAAGCCTACCACCCAACTCACTGACGCAACCATCAATCACTCTCACCTTACAGTCCTCTCCTCCTGTTTCCAACCCCAACCCTCCCAGATTGTGAGTTCCTACGGGAATAGGGCCCTAATCTCCTCCTGTACTGTTTGTCAAATGTTGTTCAATGTATTGTAACCCTGTCTATACTGTGCTTATTGTACAGCGCTGCGGAATATGCTGGCGCTTTATAAATAAAGAATAATAATAATAATAAAGGAACGGGGGGACGCAGTAACTAAGCAATGGAACGGGAGGACGCAGTAACTAAGCAATCAGCCCACCAAGTAAGGGAGGGATAAAGAGGGCAAGTAAGCCTAGACAGGTTGTGGTGGTAGGGGACTCTATTATTAAGAGAGTAGATAGGGTAATCTGTCGCGCTGATCGCCTTAACCGGACAGTTTGCTGTCTGCCGGGTGCCCGTGTTAGGCATGTGGTTGACAGAGTTGATAGATTATTGGGAGGGGCTGGAGATGACCCAGCTGTCATGGTCCATATTGGTACCAATGACAAAGTAAGAGGAAGATGGAAGGACCTGAAGAATGATTTCAGGGAATTAGGAAGTAAACTGAAGAAGAGGTCCTCCAAGGTAGTATTTTCTGAGATCCTACCTGTGCCACGTGCTACAGTGGAAAGGCAGCGGGAGATTAGGGAGGTCAATGCGTGGCTTAAAGCTTGGTGCAGGAAGGAGGGCTTTGGGTTTTTAGAGCACTGGGCTCATTTTGCACTGGGGTACAATCTGTATAGTCGTGATAGATTGCACCTGAATGGAAGAGGGTCTGCTGTGCTAGGGGAGAGGATGGTTAAAAGGTTGGAGGAGACTTTAAACTAGTGGAAGGGGGGTTGGGATACAGTATCTTACAAAATGGAGACAGAGCAGATAGCGGAAGGGTTTCAGTTCAGACTAAGGGGGATGGAGCTGGGGGGATGGGTAATGTCAGAACAGTGGAGGCATGTAATGTAAAGTCGCATTCAGCATGTGTGGGTAGAGACAACATTAAATGTATGCTTGCTAATGCAAGGAGCCTCAATAACAAGATGGGGGAACTAGAGGTAATAGCACACACTAAGCAATACGACATTATAGGAATAACAGAAACATGGTGGGACGAAACGCATGACTGGGCTGTAAACTTAAACGGTTATACATTGTTTAGAAAGGATAGGAAACATAAGAAAGGGGGTGGAGTGTGTTTATATATAAATCAGGATTTAAAGCCTAATATTACACAACTGGTAAGCGATGAGGGAAATGTGAAATCCTTATGGGTAAATATTTCGTTGGGGAATAAACAGGGAAGTCAACTATTGGTTGGCATATGCTATAAACCACCTAATATAGATAATGATGAGGAAGAACAACTGTTAGAGCAAATTAGGAAGGCTGCACATCATGGTAGCACTTTAATTATTGGAAATTTTAATTACCCGGACATTAATTGGGATAGTGGGACTAGTAATTCAGCAAAGGGAATCCGGTTTCTGAACATTTTAAATGATACCTTCATGTCACAACTGGTAGAAACACCAACTAGAGAGGATAACTGTCTGGACCTGGTTATAACAAATAATGTGGATCTTTTCTCAAATATTAATGTAAAGGAACAGTTGGGAAACAGTGACCATAATATGGTGACTTGAAATAAACTCAAAAAAACACATTCATAAGGGGCAGCTAAAACATATAATTTTAAAAAGGCCAACTTTATTAAAATAAAGGAAGCTCTCAATGTCATTGACTGGCAGAAACTCTTTCACGGGAAAAACACTGAGGATAAGTGGAATATCTTTAAAACTAACACTAGAAAAGTACACGTCTCAATTAGGATGCACCGATACCGATACTAGTATCGGTATCGGGCCGATATTGCCGTTTGCACGAGTACTTGTTACTCGTGCAAACGGCCCGATACATCCCGCCGATACCGGAAGCCGGCGCTGGGCCGGCTTGCCGGTATCCGCGGGGCTGGGGAAGCTGGCCGCGTGCATGAAAAGCACGCGGCCAGCTTTCCCCTCCGGTGCGCCAAATACTCACCCTTCCTGAAGTTCCGGTCGCTGGGCAGTGATGCGTTCCCGGGCCACTGGGCGCTCCTGTGACGCGGCCTCTCGGCTGGAGGCAGCGTCACAGATGCGCCCGGCGGCCACGTGACCGCATCACTGCCCAGAGACCGGAACTTCAGGAAGGGTGAGTATTTGGCGCGCCGGAGGGGAACGCTGGCCGCGTGCTTTACATGCACACGGCCAGCTTCCCCAGCGTTCGAGCTGGGGGCCAATCCATGAGAGCTGCGGGCAAATCCATGAGACCTGGGGGCCAATCCATGAGACCTGGGGGCAAATCCATGAGACCTGGGGGCCAATCCATGAGACCTGGGGGCCAATCCATGAGACCTGGGGGCCAATCCATGAGACCTGGGGGCCATATCCATGAGACCTGGGGGCCAATCCATGAGACCTGGGGGCCAATCCATGAGACCTGGGGGCCAATCCATGAGACCTGGGGGCCAATCCATGAGACCTGGGGCCAATCCATGAGACTGGGGGACATATCCATCAGAGCTGGGGCAAATCCATGTGAGCTGGGGGCAAATCCATGAGACCTGGGGGCAAATCCATGAGACCTGGGGGCAAACCCATGAGACCTGGGGGCAAATCCATGTGAGCTGCGGTCAATATCATATAAATTTTTATATGAGGTCTGTTCCTATTGGAAAGCGTCACATGACATTAAATAAAAGTATCGGTACTCGGTATCGGTGAGTACTTTTAAAAAGTATCGGTACTCGGTCTTAAAAAAGTGGTATCGGTGCATCCCTAGTCTCAATATATTCCACTGGTTAATAAATATAAAAGAAACAGACTGAAACCAATGTGGCTTAGTAGGAAGGTAACTAAGGAAATGGAAAATAAAAAGAAGGCATTTAAAGCTTTTAAATCTGATAAATCTGAGTCATCCTATTAAGCATATAGGGCAGCAAATAAAGCATGTAAAAATGCGATTAGATGGGCTAAACTAGAAAATGAAAAAGAAATAGCCAAAGAGAGCAAGACCAACCCTAAAAGATTCTTTAGGTACATAAATTCTAAAAAACCTAAGAGTGAAAATGTAGGTTCACTAAAATCTGAGTCAGGGTTATTGTTAACTGAAGATCAGGATAAGGCAGAAATTTTAAATGATTATTTTTCTTCAGTATTTACCAAAGAGAAACCTATAACAGGAGACATGAAATTCATTAATAAAAACTTACTAATACAAAGTGACTGGTTGACTCAGGACAAGGTTTTGCAGAAATTAAACAATGTGAATAAAGCCCCAGGGCCAGATGGAATTCACCCACGAGTACTGAGAGAGCTATGTGTTGAAATATGTAAACCTCTGTTCTTAATCTTTCAAGATTCTTTTCTTTCAGGAATAGTACCAGAGGATTGGAGAAAAGCTGACGTGGTCCCTATATTTAAGAAAGGTTTACAATTTGTGCCTGGGAATTATAGACCTGTGAGATTAACATCTGTGGCTGGGAAAGTATTCGAGGGGTTACTAAGGGATAATATTCAGGAATTTATTGGGAGGTATAATGTTATTGGCAAAAACCAGCATGGTTTCATGAAACACAGATCATGTCAGACTAACCTAATTCCGTTCTATGAGGAAGTAAGTAGAAGTATAGATCAGGGGGTCGCAGTGGATGTGATTTACTTAGATTTTGCCAAAGCTTTCGACACCGTTCCACACAAAAGGTTACTATTTAAATTAAGAAAAATTGGTCTAGATGAAAATACTTGTTCTTGGATAGAAAACTGGATAAAAGATAGGGTACAGAGAGTGGTCATAAATGGTACATTTTCAAGATGGACACCAGTGGTAAGAGGTGTCTTCTCAGGGGTCTGTTATAGGACCAATACTATTCAATTTATTTATAAATGACCTTGAGATAGGCATTGAAAGTCATGTATCAGTGTTTGCAGATGACACAAAACTAGGAAAAGTAATACAATGTGAGCAGGATGTTACAGTATGTGCAGGTGATACAATGTGAGCAGGATGTTACAGTATGTGCAGGTGATACAATGTGAGCAGGATGTTACAGTATGTGCAGGTGATACAATGTGAGCAGGATGTTACTTCGCTACAGAGGGATTTAGATAGATTGGGGGACTGGGCACTTAAATGGCAGATGAGATTTAATCTAGATAAATGTAAAGTTATGCACTTTGGAGTGAAGAACACACAAGTAATTTATACCCTAAATGGTACGGAGTTAGGGAAATCCAAGCAGGAGAAGGATTTGGGAATAATCATAGACTTCAAGCTAAGTAACAATGTGCAATGTCAAACAGCAGCCGCCAAGGCCAGCAAGGTACTGGCATGCATTAAAAGGGGAGTTCACTCACGGGATGAAAACATAATTTTGCCTCTGTATAAATCAATGGTCAGGCCGCACCTTGAATATGCCGTGTGATTTTGGGCACCGGTCTTAAAAAAAGATATTATATCGCTAGAAAAAGTGCAGAGACGGGCAACTAAATTAATAAGGGGAATGGAAGGGTTAAGTTATGAGGCAAGAGTAACAAGCTTAAACCTGTTTAGTTTAGAGAAACGGCGCCTTAGAGGGGATCTGATAACCTTATATAAATATATACGGGGCCTTAGAGGGGATCTGATAACCTTATATAATATATACGGGGCCATTATCAACCATTGTCTGATAACCTATTCATTAACAGGACTATACACAGGACAAGGGGTCATCCATTTAGACTGGAAGAAAAAGAAAATTTAGCTTAAAGCATAGGAAGGGTTTATTTACTGTGAGAACAATAAAGCTGTGGATTCTCTGCCTGTTGAGGTGGTTGGGTCAGAGTCTGTACAGACTTTTAAAAAACGACTGGATGACTTCCTGCAGACACAGAATATTAAGGGTTATAATATTTTAATATGTGGGTAAAAGCTTCTTGATCGAAGGAGAAATCTGAGGCCATCTGGGGTCAAGAAGGAATTTTTTCCCAGTATGTTGCATATTTCAGACTGGGTTTTTTGCTTCTTTTGGATCAACAGCAGTACGTTATGTGGGAGAGGCTGAACCCGATGGACGCATGTCTTTTTTCAGCCTATATAACTATAACTATGTAACAATGGAACGGGGGGGACGCAGTAACTAAGCAATGGAACGGGGGGGACGCAGTAACTAAGCAATGGAACGGGGGGACGCAGTAACTAAGCAATGGAACGGGGGGACGCAGTAACTAAGCAATGGAACGGGGGGACGCAGTAACTAAGCAATGGAACGGGGGGACGCAGTAACTAAGCAATGGAACGGGGGGACGCAGTAACTAAGCAATGGAACGGGGGACGCAGTAACTAAGCAATGGAACGGGGGGACGCAGTAACTAAGCAATGGAACGGGGGGACGCAGTAACTAAGCAATGGAACGGGGGACGCAGTAACTAAGCAATGGAACGGGGGGACGCAGTAACTAAGCAATGGAACGGGGGACGCAGTAACAAGCAATGGAACGGCGGGACGCAGTAACTAAGCAATGGAACGGGGGGACGCAGTAACTAAGCAATGGAACGGGGGGACGCAGTAACTAAGCAATGGAACGGGGGACGCAGTAACTAAGCAATGGAACGGGGGACGCAGTACTAAGCAATGGAACGGGGGGACGCAGTAACTAAGCAATGGAACGGGGGACGCAGTAACTAAGCAATGGAACGGGGGACGCAGTAACTAAGCAATGGAACGGGGGACGCAGTAACTAAGCAATGGAACGGGGGACGCAGTAACTAAGCAATGGAACGGGGGGGACGCAGTAACTAAGCAATGGAACGGGGGACGCAGTAACTAAGCAATGGAACGGGGGACGCAGTAACTAAGCAATGAAGGGGGACGCAGTAACTAAGCAATGGAAGGGGGTCGCAGTAACTAAGCAATGGAACGGGGGACGCAGTAACTAAGCAATGGATCGGGACACAGTAACTAAGCAATGGAACGGGGGGACGCAGTAACTAAGCAATGGAATGGGGGGACGCAGTAACTAAGCAATGGAACGGGGGACGCAGTAGTAACTAAGCAATGGAACGGGGGGACGCAGTAACTAAGCAATGGAACGGGGGGACGCAGTAACTAAGCAATGGAACGGGGGACGCAGTAACTAAGCAATGGAAGGGGGGGACGCAGTAACTAAGCAATGGATCGGGACACAGTAACTAAGCAATGGAACGGCGGGACGCAGTAACTAAGCAATGGAATGGGGGGACGCAGTAACTAAGCAATGGAACGGGGGTCGCAGTAACTAAGCAATGGAACGGGGGGACGCAGTAACTAAGCAATGGAACGGGGGGTCGCAGTAACTAAGCAATGGAACGGGGGGACGCAGTAACTAAGCAATGGAACGGGGGGACGCAGTAACTAAGCAATGGAACGGGGGGACGCAGTAACTAAGCAATGGAATGGGGGGACGCAGTAACTAAGCAATGGAACGGGGGTCGCAGTAACTAAGCAATGGAACGAGGGGACGCAGCAGTAACTAAGCAATGGAACGGGGGGACGCAGTAACTAAGCAATGGAATGGGGGACGCAGTAACTAAGCAATGGAACGAGGGACGCAGTAACTAAGCAATGGAACGGGGGGACGCAGTAACCAAGCAATGGAACGGGACACAGTAACTAAGCAATGGAACGAGGGGACGCAGTAACTAAGCAATGGAACGAGGGGACGCAGTAACTAAGCAATGGAACAGGGGGACGCAGTAACTAAGCAATGGAACGAGGGGACGCAGTAACTAAGCAATGGAACGGGGGGACGCAGTAACTAAGCAATGGATCGGGGACGCAGTAACTAAGCAATGGATCAAGGGTGGGGGACGCAGTAACTAAGCAATGGATCAAGGGTGGGGGACGCAGTAACTAAGCAATGGATCAAGGGTGGGGGACGCAGTAACTAAGCAATGGATGGGGGTGGGGGACATTAAGCAATGGATGGGGGGGACGCAGTAACTAAGCAATGGATGGGGGTGGGGGACACTAAGCAATGGATGGGGGGGACACAGTAACTAAGCAATGGATCGGGGTGGAGGACGCAGTAATTAAGCAATGGATGGGGACGCAGTAAGTGTAAGCAATGGATGGGGGTGGGAGACGCTGTAAGTGTAAGCAATAGATCGGGGTGGGGGACGCAGTAAGTGTAAGCAATGGATCGGGGGTCGCAGTAGTAACTAAGCAATGGATCGGGGGAAGCAGTAACTGTAAGCAATGGATGGGGGTGGGGGACACTAAGCAATGGATGGGGGGGACACAGTAACTAAGCAATGGATCGGGGTGGAGGACGCAGTAATTAAGCAATGGATGGGGACGCAGTAAGTGTAAGCAATGGATGGGGGGGGAGACGCTGTAAGTGTAAGCAATAGATCGGGGTGGGGACGCAGTACGTGTAAGAAATGGATGGGGGGGACGCAGTAAGTGTAAGCAATGGATCGGGGGACGCAGTAACTGTAAGCAATGGATCGGGGGACGCAGTAACTAAGCGATGGATCGGGGGACGCAGTAACTAAGCGATGGATCGGGGAAGCAGTAACTAAGCGATGGATCGGGGAAGCAGTAACTGTAAGCAATGGATCGGGGGACGCAGTAACTAAGCGATGGATCGGGATGGGGACGCAGTAACTAAGCAATGGATCGGGGGAAGCAGTAACTGTAAGCAATGGATGGGGGGGACGCAGTAACTAAGCGATGGATCGGGGGACGCAGTAACTAAGCAATGGATCGGGGGACGCAGTAACTAAGCGATGGATCGGGGGACGCAGTAACTAAGCGATGGATCGGGGAAGCAGTAACTAAGCAATGGATCGGGGGACGCAGTAACTAAGCGATGGATCGGGGGACGCAGTAACTAAGCAATGGATCGGGGAAGCAGTAACTGTAAGCGATGGATCGGGGGACGCAGTAACTAAGCGATGGATCGGGGAAGCAGTAACTGTAAGCAATGGATCGGGGGACGCAGTAACTAAGCGATGGATCGGGGGCCTTCCAACGAGCACACGCGCGGAAACTTTCCTGGCGTCGCCCAGGAAGGTAAGTATCATCGCGGAGAGCTCCAGGTGCCTGTCCAAATGCTCTATCGGCATTCGGACAGGCCCTGCAGCTGCTCACTGTGTTCATACTTCCCTTCCTGAGCGACGCCGTGAAAGTTTCAGCGCATGCGCTCGTTGGAAGGCCCCCAGCCGCGATCACATGGTCCAACGTGGTTGCGGCTGGGGCCTTCCAACGAGCGCACGCTCGGAGACTTTCCCGGAGTCGCTCAGGAAGGTAAGTATGTACACAGTGAGCAGCTGCAGGGCCTGTCCGAATGCCGATAGAGCATTCGGACAGCCGCCCCAGCCCCTCGGATGCCGGCAAGCCAGCTCAATGCCAGCTTCCGGTATCGGGAAAAATATCGGGGGTACTGCACGAGTACCAAGTACTCTTGCAGTACCCGGTATCGGCACCGACACTAGTATCGGTATCGGTGCAACCCTAGTAACTATGCAATGGATCGGGGACGCAGTAACTAAGCAATAGATCGGGGGTGGGGGACGCAGTAAGTGTAAGCAATGAATGTGGGATGGGGACGCAGTAAGTGTAAGCAATGGATCAGGGGGACACAGTAAGTGTAAGCAATGGATCGGGGGGAAGCAGTAACTAAGCAATGGATGGGGGACGCAGTAACTAAGCAATAGATCGGGAGTGGGGGACGCAGTAAGTGTAAGCAATGAATGTGGGTGGGGGACGCAGTAAGTGTAAGCAATCGATATGGGTGGGGGACGCAGTAAGTGTAAGCAATGGATGTGGGTGGGGGACGCAGTAAGTGTAAGCAATGGATGTGGGTGGGGGACGCAGTAAGTGTAAGCAATCGATATGGGTGGGGGACGCAGTAAGTGTAAGCAATGGATGTGGGTGGGGGACGCAGTAAGTGTAAGCAATGGATGTGGGTGGGGGACGCAGTAAGTGTAAGCAATGGATCAGGGTGGGGGACGCAGTAAATTGTCAATGGATCGGGAGGAACGCAGTAAGTGTGCTAACACAAAAACAAAAGTTTTAGACTTTAAAAAAAAAAGATTTTTCTAAAATGAGATTTTGTGTGAAGGAGTCATTATCAGACTGGAGGAGTTTAAAGGGAGTCCAGGAGAAATGGGATGATTTAAAGGAGACATTATTGAAGGCCACAGGCAGTTGCTTTCGTCTTGTTAGCAAAAACAAAGGGAAGAAACCACTGTGGTACTCTGCAGAAGTGGCCAAAATAGTGAAGAACAAGAAGATAGCATTCAATAATTATAAAACAACTCAGAGTGAAGAAGATAGGTAAACCTATAAGATTAGGCAGAAAGAGGCAAAACAATTTATAAGAGCTTCCAAAGCACACACAGAAGAGAAAATAGCTCAGTCAGTAAAAAAGGGGGACAAAATTTTTTTAGATACATAAATGAGAAAAGAAAAGTAAAACAAGGATTAGTTAGATTAAAAACAAAGGAAGGAATGTAGAAGAGGATAAAAGTCTCGCCGACTGCCTCAATGAATATTTTTGTTCAGTCTTTGCAGAAGAAAAGGAAGGAAAGGGACCTCAGTTAGGAGGAAACACTAACGAGACATTTACATATGAGTTTACAGAGGAGGTTCTACAGCAGCTGTCTAAAGTAAAGACAAATAAGTCAATGGGGCCTGATGGGATCCACTTTAAGTTATTAAAAGAGCTCAGTGATGTAATAGCAAAACCGTTAACAGATTTATTTAACCAATCCTTGTTAACGGGAGTCATCCCAGAAGACTGGAAATTAGCAAATGTTGTGCCCATTTACATGAAGGGTAGTAGGGAGGAATCGGGGAACTATAGGCCAGTTAGTCTTACGTCAGTAGTGGGGAAATTAATGGAAACCATGTTGAAGGAAAGGATTGTTGAACATCTAAAAACACAGATGACAGGATCAGAAACAACATGGGTTTACCTCAGGGAGATCATGCCAAACTAATCTTATTGATTTTTTTTGATTGGGTAACAAAAATAATAGACACAGGTGGTGCAGTAGACATTGCTTATTTAGATTTCAGTAAGGCTTTTGATACTGTTCCGCATAGAAGGCTTATCAATAAATTGCAATCTTTGAGCTTGGATTCCAATATTGTTGAATGGATTAGGCAGTGGCTGAGTGACGGGCAACAGAGGGTTGTGGTAAATGGAGTTTATTCGGCGCAAGGTCTTGTTACCAGTGGGGTACCTCAGGGGTCAGTACTTGGACCCATTCTCTTTAATATTTTTATTAGTGATATTGCAGAAGGTATTAATGGAAAAGTATGTCTTTTTGCTGATGACACAAAGATTTGCAACAGGGTTGACGTTCCTGGAGGGATCAGCCAAATGACAAATGATTTAGGTAAACTAAAAAAATGGTGGGAGCTGTGGCAATTGAGTTTTAATGTTGATAAGTGCAAGATAATGCACCTGGGCGTAAAAACCCAAGGGCTGAATTTAGGAATTGGTTGGGATTTAGGGGTTATTATTTCAAGGGATCTAAGGGTAAGTAGTCAATGTAATAGAGCAGCAGGAAATGCTGGCAGAATGCTTGGAAATGCTGGCAGAATGCTTGGTTGTGTAGGGAGAGGTATTAACAGTAGGAAAAGTGCTCATGCCACTGTACAGAGCACTGGTGAGACCTCACTTGGAGTACTGTGTGCAGTACTGGAGACCGTATCTCCAGAAGGATATAGACATCTTAGAGAGAGTTCAGAGAAGGGCTACTAAAATGGTGTACGGCTTGAAGGAGAAAAGTTACCAGGAAAGGCTTAATGATCTTAACATGTACAGCTTGGAAAAAAGACGAGACAGAGGAGATATGATAGAAACATTTAAATACGTAAAGGGAATCCACAAGGTAGAGGAAGGGAGTATATTTAAAAGGAAACAAAGTAGCAAAACAAGAGGACATAGTCTTAGATTAGAGGGGCAAAGGTTTAAAAGTAACATCAGGAAGCATTATTTTACTGAGAGGGTGGTGGATACATGGAACAGTCTTCCAGTAGAAGTGGTAGAGGCCAAAACAGTAATTGAATTTAAGCAGGCATGGGATAGGCATAAGGCTATCCTAAACAAAAGATAAATGCAGGTAAAGTATCCATGTAATTGGGCGACTAAATGGGCCGAAAGGTTCTTATCTGCCGACATTTTCTATGTTTCTATGTAACTCTCTACTTGACCCACACCAGTCTGGCTTTCGCTCCCAGCACTCTGAGACAGCTCTGACCAAGGTGATCAATGATTTAGCGGTCACTAAAACCAAAGGTCACTTCTCCCTCTTTATTCTTCTGGATCTTTCTATTGCATTCAACACTGTTGATCACCCTCTCCTGCTCCTCACGCTGCGACAACTTGTGACTCAGTGACTCCACTCTCTCCTGGTTCTCTTCCTATCGCTCGCTTCGCTCCTTCAGTGTCTCCTTTGCGGCTTCCTCTTCACCACCAGTTCCTCATCCAGTTGGGGTACCTCAATGCTCTGTTCTGGGTCCCCTACTCTTTTCGATATATACGGCCTCTCTCTGCCACCTCATCTCTTCCTATGGACTTCAATATCTTTGGGTAATTTCACGGGTAAGATCCTTCTTATGGCGCTGATCTGCAAAATTGTACAGGCTGCTGCCTAACTTGGATAGAATGGCAGTGTTACACACCTGCCTGTATTGGTCAAGGAAAGATGTGGTATATCCGTGTCTGGCGCTGTCTGTATTTAGATATCTGTATTCAGATATCCCTTACTCCGTAGAGTGTAATAGAACTCCTAATGTAGCGTGTTAAAGCTCGTCGTATTAATGTAGCTATCTACAGTGTATTTGATAGGAAAGCTTGATTAGTTTGTATTGCGTTGAGCTAGATTATCTCTGGTGGTGACGATTTGTTTATAAACAAAGGGGTTCAGACTGACGAAGAGGCCTAGGTTTAGGCGAAACGCGTCCTGGATACCCCTATCTTTTTTATTACCATTGTTAAACTTATTTTGTTGCTATTAAAACCCCTTTATTTTAACCCCTTGGTCTGCTGTCTTGTGGTTTTCCCTGGACGAAAGGAGGGTACACCTTTGGTAGCTTAATACCTACCATTGGATGCAGGTAGCCCTGAGAAATTAGAAGACCCCGGGAAGACCCATCTGCAGCAGAGGATTTGTGGAGAGAAAGAAGGGATACGGTCACCTCTATGGACCGACAGAGCTAAAACGTCCGAGCCTGACTACACCAACTAAGGCTCTAGACCACGTGAGTGCATACTATATATTTATATAGCACCCCTTGTAGAAACGTTTTTACGCTATGTATGCCCTCTCCCTGTTTCTCTTATGAGGACGACGAGAGAGAAGGAAAGAGCAGCAACGAAAACCTGCTTCCCTGCAGAATATTTTTTCTGTGACTGTGTTATTTCTTTGAGCCACCAGGTGGCAGCAGAAGATTGAATAATCACACATCGATCACTTTATACACCTACAGTAACACACAAGAGTGAGACCCTGATGTTTTGTCAGATAAGGTAGCATTGAGACCTGATCTATACGTCAGTCTGAACCCCTTTGTTTATAAACAAATCGTCACCACCAGAGATAATCTAGCTCAACGCAATACAAACTAATCAAGCTTTCCTATCAAATACACTGTAGATAGCTACATTAATACGACGAGCTTTAACACGCTACATTAGGAGTTCTATTACACTCTACGGAGTAAGGGATATCTGAATACAGATATCTAAATACAGACAGCGCCAGACACGGATATACCACATCTTTCCTGGACTTCAATATCTTCTCTATGCTGACGACACCCAAATATACCTTTCCTCCCCTGATCGCTCTCCTCCATTGCTGGACCGTGTTACTGCTGGCCTATCAGCTGTCTCCGACTGGATGACTTACCGTTTCCTCAAGCTCAACCTCTCAAAAACTGAACTACTTATCTTCCCTCTAGGGATGCACCGAAATGAAAATTTGGGACCGAAACCGATACCGAAAATGCACGATGAGCTTGGCCGAAAACCAAAAAGGACTTTGTATACATGCTTAAGGTGTGTGTAAAATAAAATATATATATATATATATACACCTCAAAATGAAAATTTTGGGACGAAACCGAAAAGGACTTTTCCCCTACAATTTATTTTAAGATTTTAAGGTTTTTTTGTATAACTGTATTAATACTAGACTTTATTAACCTCCCTGGCGTCTAATTATTTCAAAAATTTGTGTCTAAAAGCGTTTAAATTTTTTTGGAAAGGAAATGTATCGTTTTATATAGTAAGCCTGTATTCTGTAGGAATAACTCACTGAAATCCGTGCAAGCATGAGTCTAGTAAACACACGCAGTCAGAGAAGGTTTGAAACACAAAATAATAATTTATTATCCCAAAAATAATTATCCAAAATAATGGAAATAAGTTATATTCAATAATATAATCAAACCAAAAAAATGCCTCTTTCCTCTGGGTGTTGGGATTCCTGTCCAGATGTACACTCCTTTGCCAATAAAATATACAAGACACGGGGGTACCAAAAAAAAGGATTATTTTTCTCAAAGCATCTTTACAAAAATAAAAGGCAGATAAAAATAATTTCTAAAATGTAATAAGGCTTTGCAATACAAGTTTCGCTGGTGCTTGCCCAGATTCACCAGCGAAACTTGTATTGCAAAGCCTCATTACATTTTAGAAATTATTTTTATTTGCCTTTTATTGCTGTAAAGCTGCTTTGAGAATAAATACTCTTTTTTTGGTACCCTGTGGCCTGTATATTTCATTGGCAAAGGAGTACATCTGGACAGGAAACCCAGCACCCAAAAAGTTATTGTACAGTAATTTTTTTTGTTTTTTTACAGTTTTTCAAATTTGCCGCCTGGTCCCGCCCCCCTGCGTCGTGTGACTCGCAGGGAGCGGAACCAGGAAGCAAAGTCGCCGGCTGCCGCGATCACACTGTGGTGACGGCGAGGGAGCGAAGGATGCGGTGAGTAAGCATCCAGCCCAAGTGTGGTTCGGGGTTACCGATCGCGGTAGCGAAATTTAACCCTGAGTCACACTAGGGAATGCCGCCAGGCAGGTTAAATTAAGAGCACCTCTCCAGCAATTGTCCTTGGGCAAGACACCTAACGGTACATACTCACCACCCAGGACATGCTGGAAAAAACGAGAGAAATCTCAATGTATCCTTCCGGCTAAAATCCTTTCTCAAAAAAAAAAAAATCAGAAATATCAGAGGAGATATGATAGAAACATTTAAATACGTAAAGGGAATCCACAAGGTAGAGGAAGGGAGTATATTTAAAAGGAAACAAAGTAGCAAAACAAGAGGACATAGTCTTAGATTAGAGGGGCAAAGGTTTAAAAGTAACATCAGGAAGCATTATTTTACTGAGAGGGTGGTGGATACATGGAACAGCCTTCCAGTTGAAGTGGTAGAGGCCAAAACAGTAATTGAATTTAAGCAGGCATGGGATAGGCATAAGGCTATCCTAAACAAAAGATAAATCCAGGTAAAGTATCCATGTAATTGGGCGACTAGATGGGCCGAAAGGTTCTTATCTGACCACATTTTCTATGTTTCTATGAATTTAAATGAATCCACATTAAAATTTTTAAGATATTTTTGTCCTGTTTTGGTGAAGTTATTTTGCATCTAGTACATACATTCATTTGTAAATTTTTTAGACACACACTTAGGGCTCTATTATATTCTCCGCGCAAATTCGCACACGCAGCGCAATTTATTTTGCGCGCAGCGTTAACGCGTGTAAATTAAAATATTGCGTGTAAAAAAGACACGCAAAGATGCGCAAAAACGTGCACAATTAACGTTGCGCGCAGAAATCGGTGGGCAGACTAGCTGTATCGCGTGAAAAAAAAAACAATCTTTAGAACCACAATTGTCTCCCGTTCAGTTTTTGCTCCTGCCAAAATCAATCTGAATATATATGCTGCAGCAATACATCCTGTTCCAATTATGCCAATGAGATTTTTCTCATTTACCTAAATAATTGATGTAAACAACGGACCCGGCCACGGTTATCGAAATGGAACGCTATCACAGAGCACTGAGACCGAAGAGCCCACCTGACGCTCCCCCACGTGATGTGATTTGCTGCCTTTTACGCTACCCGCTGAAAGATTCCATACTGGCAGCGACCTGAGGTTCTCGCACCATTGATTTTGCGGGGGCTAAGATTTCGCTATTTCAGGATCTCTCACCCGCCACCTTGCAGTCCAGACGAATGCTACGTCCGCTCACGGCTGCCTTGCAGGACATGAAACTTCAATATAAGTGGCTATTTCCATTTGGCCTCCAAGTCCGCACACCATCTGGACCTCTCAGCCTTCGCAGTGAGCTGGACCTCCCGCTGTTTATGGAGGAACTCTCTCTTCCACCGGACACACTTCCGGCTTGGCCAGACCTGGCACTGTTATATATGCCGCCAGAACAGGCCCCAACACGCCCGCGAAGATCCCGCCGCAGACGCCATTCCTCCTCCTCGCAGGCACCGGTGAATTGAAATGGCTTCCAATCGGCTCCGTCTACGTTGTCCTGGGACCTCTGGACCTCTCCTTATGTTGCGGAAGCCACCCTTAGCCGACACCGGAACCTAACCGATTTGAAGACCTTGACAACGTCAGTATCCTTTTTATATGCTCCTTGGCCTGAGAGGCCCTCTTATGATATGTCGTCGGGCCTGAGGTGCGCTTGGTCGCCTAAGCCTCTTCCCCGGCCGACTTGTGTAATACGGCTGGAGGCGAGGTTCCTTTTCACCCTTGAACCTACCCCAGCCTGCCCTTACCGTTTAAGGCCTAACACACTGCAAGACTCCATGCGCCTCAGGGGCGGCCTGTGCGAACTGTTATTTTCTTTTTTCTTCTTTTCCTGAGTACACCCGTGTACGTATCCGAACGGGGGGCTGCGCGTTCAGCGCCTCCTGCGTGCTTTTTGATTTTTCTTTTTTGAAAACAAAGTTTTTGCTTATTTTATTCCGCTGCTTTCTTAATATCTGTTGCTAAATTGCACTCTCAATTTATTGTTATACTACTTGATTTTCACAGTTGACCGTCCCGCGCCGGGTACCCCCCACGAGTCAGTGCCTACACAGTGTGCTGGTGGTGTACGCACCCCCCTCTGTGACCTGAGACTCCCCCGCGCCCACTAGGTGACGTGGTGAATTGTCTCTTTAGGCACGTGCTCCTTGTGTATACATTTGTACCATTGTAATTGGTTATCTGTCTTTGTTCCCCTGTACCTGGTTTGCCCTACTGGGCGCTCCCCCATATCCCCTTCTCAGTCCTTTCATATTGTTATCCCTCTCACGATTATACCATGGCCACCGCCCCCCGCACTCTTAAAGTCCTCTCAATTAACGCAAAAGGCCTGAACATACCCGAAAAGCGCCATGCGGCCCTCAGGGAATTTACATCACTTCACGCAGATGTAGTATTAGTGCAGGAAACCCACTTTCCACAGGCCCGGCCTCCCTCTTTCAAAAACCACAAATATTCTACAGGTTATTTTAGTAATGCCACTGCTGGTAAAGTTTGCGGAACGGCGGTGTTGTTTTCTCGCTCCATCCCATTTAGCAACTCGACCTCCTTGTTAGATCCCGCTGGTCGTTACACGTTTGTGAAGGGCCAAATTGGTGCGCAGTGGTACACTTTCGTCTCCATATACCTCCCGAGTCGACGGCAACACTCCGCCATTCGTTCTATACTTCATCGCCTGCAGGATTTCCAGGAGGGTATCTTAGTGGTGGGAGGTGACCTCAACCTACCGCTTGACGCTCGCCTGGATACCTCTAGAGGTGTCACTAGCACCCCACACTCCGTCCTCCGCCGCACTCGGACTGCTGGCGCTCGCTCTTCCCCTCCACACGAGACTACACGTATTATAGCACTACGCATCAGCTCTACACACGCCTTGACTATATCTTTCTCCCTTTCGGTAGTATGCACCTTTTGGAATCTGCCACCATTGGCCCCATGACCTGGTTGGATCACTGCCCAGTCCTGATCACGCTCTCCTCCCCTCTCGCCCGCCCTAGTGAGAAACTCTGGCGCCTCAATGAATCCCTTCTCACCGACCCCCAGATTAAAGAAGGCCTCCACAACGCACTACAAAACTATTTTACGGAGAATGACACACCCGACTGTTCCCCGCAGATTATTTGGGAGACGCATAAGGCTGTCATCAGGGGATACCTTATACAACAGGGCGCGCGGCGTAAGAGAGAGCGCACCGAGCAGCAGGAATCCCTATTGCAGCGCATAGCGGCCCTGGAACGATCCCATAAACTGCACTCTGACGACGATGTCTACGCAGAACTGCTGGACCTTAGGTCACAGCTCCGTTCACTCTTTAATAACAGGGCTCAGAAGGCCTTCCTGACGGTACGTAAAACCTTCCATGAACACGGAAATAAATGCGGCAGGCTCCTAGCTAATGCCCTCCGAACCCACCGACAGGCACTATATGTCACCCATCTTCGCACCCCCCAGGGTAACACCGTTACCCTCCCGAAAGATATGCTTGGCCTTTTTCGTGACTATTTTACCACGCTATATGGCCTCACCCCGACTCCCACCCAAACGGCCCCTGACACCACCCAGCGCTTCCTTCCCACTCACGCTCAAAACTGACGCCGCACATGAGGTCCTCTATTGAAGGTCCAATCACTGCGGAGGAACTGCATGAAGCGATCAAGCGAACGCCAGTGGGTAAGACCCCGGGGCCTGATGGTTTTACCCTTAAATACTATAAAACGTGCGAAAAGCTCCTCTCTCGCGCCTGGCTGGCTGCTTTTAACGGACTGACTGAACCTGCATCCCATATTGCCCCACAAACACTCTCTGCCACCATCACATTAATCCCTAAACCTGATAAGGATCACGCCCTGTGTGCTAATTATAGACCAATTTCCCTCCTGAATCAGGATGTAAAACTTTTTGCTAAGGTACTTGCTCTGCGAATTGCAAACCATATGAGACAACTGATCCACCCTGACCAGACGGGATTTATCCCAGGGAGGGAGGGGCGAGATAATACTACGCTGGCCATTAACTTGATTCATGCTGTTCAGAGAACTGGCACCGGTCCGACCCTGCTCCTCTCCACCGACGCTGAGAAGGCGTTTGATAGGGTACACTGGCCTTTTTTATTCCAAACTCTACAGCATATGGGATTTGGCCCCAACGCCCTGCGCTGGATAACCGCCTTATATGACTCACCTACCGCTCGCATTACTCTAAATGGCACCTTGTCCTCCCCCTTCACCATTAAAAACGGCACTCGACAGGGTTGCCCTCTCTCCCCTCTTTTATTTGCATTATCTCTGGAACCCCTCCTTCAAGCTGTCAGGGCCAACCCCTCTATCCATGGTATCTGTGTTGGACGCCACACACATAAGGTGGCGGCGTATGCAGATGATCTGCTATTTTTTGTACAGCAGCCCCAGATTTCCTTGCCCTCCCTCATTGAACTATTACGCGAATATGGCTCGCTCAGTAATTACAAAATTAATATGTCAAAATCAGAAATTCTGAACATTTCAATACCTGCTCCCCTTAGCACACACATTCAATCCACATTCCCCTTTCGATGGTGTAATACCTCCCTTAAATACCTCGGAGTCCACCTCACCCCAGCGGTATCAAATCTTTATGCCACAAATTTTGTCCCCCTGCTTCGGGTCCTGGAAAAAGACCTTACTCGATGGGCCGTCCCACACATCACGTGGTTTGGACGCATAAATGTCCTTAAAATGAACGTTCTTCCAAGAGTCCTTTATTTATTGCAGACCCTGCCGATACATGTCCCATCTGCCTTCTTCCGCTCCTTGCAGTCTCTCTTCATTAGATATGTATGGGCCGGGAGTAAACCGAGACTGAGCGTGACGCTGCTGACAGCCCCTCGCTCTCGTGGAGGTCTAGCTCTGCCACATCTGCAGCGCTATTACCAGGCTGTTCATCTTCTGCGATTGGAGGAGTGGAGCTTGGGTACCTCTGGTAAACAATGGGTGGCGTTGGAGCATGAACTGGCCGGCCGCTCGCTATCCTCCCTCCCTTGGCTTTTAGGCACCACTGCCCTTACTGACATCCCCACTCACCCGACAGTTTTGGTCACACTGGCCATCTGGCGTCGGCTACAGAGGTCCACGCAGCTAGCCCCCTGGCCCTCTCCGCTTCTCCCTCTCAATCACTTACCGGCCTTCTCGCCACGACTGCTACCTCTCACTGACGCGGCTCTGCCACGAAACCCCCCTACCTGGCCTTTACATAGATGGGGACCGACCTAAAGCCCCAAAGGACGTACCGTTGGCCCACCCCGACTCCTTTCTTACGACATTCCATATGCACTGCCTCATAACCTATCTCCGCTCCCTGGCTCCATTAGAAAAATACTCGCCCACTGACCGCATTTGAACAAGTGATCACCCGTAAGACACAGCACACAGGGCGTGATCTTTATCAGGTTTAGGGATTAAACATGGCATAACAACTCTGTACGGTGTCCTGCAAAACCTCTCCCCCTCCACACCCCCATATGTTGCGAAATGGGAGACGGAACTCCACCAAACATTCACAGAGGAAGAGTGGAGTCAAATGTTTGCGCTCAATACCCGGTGTTCCATTGCTACTCGTACACAAGAAACGGCTTACAAGCTGCTGTCGCGATGGTATAGGGCGCCCACCACTATTGCTACATATTCGGTCACGGCAGATGCCTCCTGCTGGAGGTGCGGATCACAGCGCGCTGACCTCTTGCATGTATGGTGGTCCTGCCCAGTGTTGCAACCCTTCTGGACACTGGTTCACGATGCCATTAGCAACATCTCTGACACTCCACCTTCCTATACACCAGCGGCCATGCTGCTCCACCACACACCGCTACCTGTGAACACCTACAGAAACTCTCTTGATATTCGTCTACTGAACGCCGCCAAAGCGGTAGTACCCAGGCACTGGAAATCTCCGATAGCCCCCACTTTCCGAGAATGGCTAGACGAAGTCCAACGTATAAGAGATGTAGAGGATCTGTTGCACCAATCCTCCGGCACCTCTGCCAAACACCTGAGGCGTTGGTTTTATTGGTCTACACCAGCCTGCTCCCCACATCGCAACTCTGTAGATCTCTCTTGACTGCAATTGAATAACAAATGATTGGCCAAACCCCCTAGCCCCCACCTTTCTCTTTTATTCCCTTGTCACAGGTTGTATCCCTACCCCCTTTTTTGCTTAAATTTGTATTATATGTATTCATGTATGATGTTCACTGAGACGCCGTATCGAAAATACGCACTTTATTATCTGATACTTACGTCCCAAATAATTCGCAACTGTTTGAATATGTGGCAATGCACTTAATGTCAAGTGATGTATGTTTTCAAATAACTTAATAAAACCTTTATTACAATAAAAAAAAAAAAAACGGGGATTTCCATCCTGTAATCAATTTGAAACAATTAAACGAGTACGTTGTCTACAACCATTTCAAAATGGAGGGCATTCCATCATTAAAAGGAGTCTTAACTCCGCAAGATTGGATGATCAAAATAGACCTAAAAGATGCAGATCTGACGATACCGATAGAGGTTACCAGCAGGGATTTCCTTCAGTTTCATTGGGAGGGCACCCTTTGGAGGTTCAAGTCCCTACCTTTCGGTCTGTCATCCGCCCCTTAGTGTTTCACCAAGGTAATGATACCTGTAGCAGCGTTTCGTCGCAGCAGGGGAGTACGTCTAGTAATTTACCGAGACGATATTCTCCTGGCAAAGGATCAAACATTGACAGTTCACAAAGATTGGACGATCAATCTGGTGTCCAATTTGGGTTTCCTAATAAAATTAAAAGAAATCGGTTCTCACACCAACACAGTTAATCGAATTCTTAGGTTTTACCGTAGATTCCACAGAGATGGCTTTTTTGGCCTTCAACCAAAGTTCGGTTGATCCACAAGGAAATTAGACGTCTTCTGTCGGCACAGGAGTTCCCATTACGATGGTTAGCTCGCCTCCTAGGTCTACTTTCCTCGGCAATACAAGCGGTCTTTCCAGGACCACTGTACTATCGGGCCCTTCAACATCTGAAGGCGCGATATCTGAGGAGGGGATGGCTTTATCCAGATTACATCTCTTTAGACGACGAATCGAAAAAAGATGCAATGGTGGCTGAACCATTTGGAATCATGGAATGGCAGGACCATCATCCATCCAATACCAGAATTAGTCAACGAATCAGACGCCAGCAGATCTGGGTGGGGCTCGCGATGCGGTTCGCTTTCCACAGGCGGCAGATGGGACACTACAGAGGTAGAATGGCACATAAACTGTTTGGAACTCCTCGCTGGTTTGTTTGCTGTTCAAAGTTTCGTCAAACATTTCCAGGCGAGTTCCATACTTCTCAAGATGGACAATCTGTCTGCAGTGCGTTACATCAACCACTTAGGAGGGCCCAGATCCAAACAGTTGGCAGAGACTGCAAAGACCTTTTGGGGGTTTTGCCTAGCAGTTCAGGCTCAATACATTCCAGGCCTCCACAATGTAGTGGTGGATTGGAATTCTCGATACCTGATAGATTCCAGCGATTGGAGATTGGATACCGAGGTATTTGCCAAATTGTCATTTATCTGGGGTCCTTTTTCTATAGATCTATTTGCCTCGCACCTCAATGCACTACTACCTCAGTATTACAGTTGGAGACCAGATCCCATGGCTTTAGCCATGGATGCTCTGGTTCAGATATGGCCGCTAGGGACTATTTATGCATTTCCACCATTCGTCCTCATTCTAGCGGTAATAAGACTCGTACAATCGCAATTGGCTACGATAGTTCTCATAACACCACTGTGGAGGTCCCAACCTTGGTTCCCACTACTTCTGGAACTGTCTGTGGACGTTCCCAGATTAATCCGGGTTTGGCCATGCACTCTGGGGGATCCGGAGGGGACACTTCACATTATCTTGAATCCTCACTCGTTGCGGTTGATAGCATGGAAAATATCAGGGGTCATTGGCCTTCCATCGACATTTCGGAGGCAACTGCCTCGTTGTCAAGTTCCTGGGCCCCATCTACCAGAAGGAGATATAGATCCGCATGGAACGCTTGGACCTCTTGGTGTTTGGAGTATTATCCCGCCCAAATGTGGAGAATTTGTTCCCACCCTAATAGCTGACGTGAATGTTAAGTGTTCAATAGGTTATAGATCATTCGACCATTCGTTAACAAGCTCTGGTGATCTCTAATATGTTGTTTTCTCTGACAGCTTAATCCTTGGAATTTGTCACAAAAAGGATTCAACTACATGTTCAAGGTTTCCATGAAGGAATGAAGTTCTTACGTTGTTTGGTTAAAGAAGGATCGGTAATGTCTCACATCAGAAAAGAGGAGGAGCCAACGGTCGTCAGAGATTTGGACTGTACCATTGTTATCTGTTATGAATATATACTGTTTACTGTGTTTTGTATTTAAGAGATTGTTCTTTGCTGCTATCAGTGTAAGTAAAGAAAAGATAGCATAATACTCACCTCCGTGTCTTTACTATAATTATGATTCCCCGTCCTGATAATAGGGGAATCTGGGAACTCTCATGTTATCAACTATTAAGATGCAATTCAAATTTTATTGAACAAACCTAATAACAGTATTTTTTTTTCAAAATAAACTTACTGTGCGGAATAATTTGGATCAGAGCATTGTAAGTTTCAAAACACTTTATAGGTTGTAAAGAACTGAAAATTGTCATTTGTTGTGTTTGCAGCATATTTACTGAAATCAAAAGCTATTTCAAATCAAACTTTGAACAACATTTTAACTTTTTAAACATTTTAACAGGTCACGTTACATTTTAACATAGGACCCCTTATTTGATAGCAGCTTCACAAGTCTTGCATCCATTGAACTTGTGAGTTTTTGGACAGTTTCTGCTTGAATTTGTTTGCAAGATGTCAGAATAGCCTCCCGGAGCTGCTGTTTGGATGTAAACTGCCTCCCACCCTCATAGATCTTTTGCTTGAGGATGCTCCAAAAGGTTCTCAATATGATTGAGGTCAGGGGAGGATGGAGGCCGCACCATGACTTGCTCTCCTTTTATCCCCATAGCAGCCATTGATGGTGCATTGTCATGCATGAAGATGATTTCATTACGGAAAGCATAGTTCTTCCATCTCTACCAGGGAAGGAAGTTGTCAGTCAGGAACTCCACATACTTTGCAGGAGGTCATCTTTACACCTTCGGGGACCCTAAAAGGTGGTCTGACCAGCTCTCTTCCCATGATTCCGTCCCAAAACATGACTCCACCACCGCCTTGCTAGCGTTGCAGCCTTGTTGGAACAGGGTGGCCGTCCACCAACCATCCATCTGGACCATCCAGGGTTGCACAGCACTCATTAGTGAACAGGACGGTTTGAAAATTAGTCTTCATGTATTTTTCTGCCCAATGCAGCCATTTCTGCTTGTGAGCATTGGTTAGTGGAGGCCGAATGGAAGGTTTATGCACAGTTGCAAGACTCTGGAGGACTCTACACCTTGATGTCTGTGGGACTCCAGAGGCACCAGCAGCTTCAGATATCTGTTTGCTGCTATGTAATGGTATTTTAGCAGCTGCTCTCTTGATCCGATGCATGGATCTGGCAGAAATCTTCCTCAATGTGTCTTTATCGGCACAAACCCGTCTGTGCTCTGAATAAGCCACAAATCTCTTAATCGTGCGATGATCACGCTTAAGTTTTCGTGAAATATCTAATGTTTTCATACCTCCGTCAAGGCATTGAACTATTTCACTCTTTTCGGTGGCAGAGAGATCCTTTATCTTCCCCATATTGCTTGGAAATGGTGCTGTGCTTAATAATGTGCAACATCCTCCTTTAATTGGGCTCACCTGGCATTATCTAATTATCACAGGTGTCCCAGATTGTTTTCACTGATCACACGAGCCCTGAGACCCAATGCCATCCATGAGTTACACTGAAACACGACAGATTTAATCTTTGTGACACTGAAATAGAATTTGCATAATAATTTGGAACATGGTCTAATAAAAACAGGCACAACCTCTCAATTTATTGTTTGGGTAGGTGTAGAATGTGTAACTATACTGTGCTGTTTGTTGTTTTTGTGCTGGTGTATTTGGTTTTGGCCAGAACGTTCAGATTTGCAGTTGCCACCAGCTTTTAAAAGACGTTAAAATTATGTGCGAAAACGTCGTTCGTAAAAATTTGTGCATCGATTGTAATACCATCCACGTACCAGCTCACGAATGCATTTGCGCTCACAATGTTAAGTATGGGATGTGCGCACGAACTTGTGCTCGCGCAGGGTCACTCGCGTTAGACGTTAACGCGCATCGTTTGCGCGAACGACGTTCAGCGCGAAGGGTTTTGCCCCTCACGTTAATGCGTTTTTGCGGACGCGCACATTTTTGCGTGAATTGTGTAATAGAGCCCTTACACTTTATAGTTGCAGAAGACATTTACACATCCCAGCAATTCAGAGAACTCTAAATTGCTGGGATGTGTAAATGTCTTCTGCAACTATAGAGTCTATTATTTGTTGTGGAGGTTTTTAATCTAATTTCTTTGCCCAACACAACTTAAATGATTAGATATATATCTACAATGGCTCAGATGGAGCCAAAACAGTCTGTTTCTCTTAATCTATTATTTTTTAAAGTGCAGAAAAACGTTCCATTAACTTTTTTGGAGGCATGGATGTAAGCTCCTACATTAACTCCCCCCCCCCCCCTCTTGTCCTCCGAGCAGACACCTCTGGCAGGAGGTCAGTGATAAATCACTTGTTCCTGGTCACTGAGAGGCCAGAGGTTACTGATAGTGTGGATCATGCAGTTAACCCTTTGTGTACAGAAATAAATGTGTAGCAGCTCCTGCCTCTTTCCAATTACAATAATCTCCAGCTAAGCAGCATTGAAAGAGTGCTCGCTCAGTGTCAGCTGGGATCGTCAATTTTCGGCCCGAAACCAATAACCCCATTATCGGCAGAATCTATCGGTGGCCGAAATTCCGGTGCATCCCTGCTTCCCTCCCTCTAAGATCTCGATTCCTGCAACCATTTCCCTTCAGGTAAATGGGGCCACCATTACTTCTTCCTCTCAGGCTCGTTGTCTCAGGGTCCTCTTGCATGCCAATCTATCCTTTGCTCCTCACATTCAGTCTATTCAACTCCTGCTACTTCCACCTAAAAAACATTGCATGCATCCGTCCCTGTCTTAATCAGGACTCTACGCTACAAATCTGAGTCAGGGTTATTGTTAACTGAAGATCAGGATAAGGCAGAAATTTTAAATGGTTATTTTTCTTCAGTATTTATCAAAGAGAAGCCTATAACAGGAGACATGAAATTCATTAATAAAAACTTACTAATACAAAGTGACTGGTTGACTCAGGACAAGGTTTTGCAGCAATTAAACAATGTGAATAAAGCCCCAGGGCCAGATGGAATTCACCCGCGAGTACTGAGAGAGCTATGTGTTGAAATATGTAAACCTCTGTTCTTAATCCTTCAAGATTCTTTTCTTTCAGGAATAGTACCAGAGGATTGGAGAAAAGCTGACGTGGTCCCTATATTTAAGAAAGGTTTAAAATTTGTGCCTGGGAATTATAGACCTGTGAGCTTAACATCTGTGGCTGGGAAAGTATTCGAGGGGTTACTAAGGGATAATATTCAGGAATTTATTGGGAGGTATAATGTAATTGGCAAAAACCAGCATGGTTTCATGAAACACAGATCATGTCAGACTAACCTAATTACGTTCTATGAGGAAGTAAGTAGAAGTATAGATCAGGGGGTCGCAGTGGATGTGATTTACTTGGATTTTGCCAAAGCTTTCGACACAGTTCCACATTTAAATTAGGAAAAATTGGTCTAGATGAAAATATTTGTTCTTGGATAGAAAACTGGCTAAAAGATAGGGTACAGAGAGTGGTCATAAATGGTACATTTTCAAGATGAACATCAGTGGTAAGCGGTGTCCCTCAGGGGTCTGTTATAGGACCAATTCTATTCAATTTTTTTATAAATGACCTTGAGATAGGCATTGAAAGTCATGTATCAGTGTTTGCAGATGACACAAAGCTAGGAAAAGTAATACAATGTGAGCAGGATGTTACAGTATGTGCAGGTGATACAATGTGAGCAGGATGTTACAGTATGTGCAGGTGATACAATGTGAGCAGGGTGTTACTTCGCTGCAGAGGGATTTAGATAGATTGGGGGACTGGGCACTTAAATGGCAGATGCAATTTAATGTAGATAAATGCAAAGTTATGCACTTTGGAGTGAAGAACACACAAGTAATTTATACCCTAAAATGGTACGGAGTTAGGGAAATCCAAGCAGGAGAAGGATTTGGGAATAATCATAGACTTCAAACTAAGTAATGTGCAATATCAAACAGCAGCCGCCAAGGCCAACCAAAGGTATCGACATTAAAAGAGGAGTTCACTCTCGGGATAAAAACATAATTTTGCCTCTGTATAAATCAATGGTCAGGCCGCACCTTGAATATGCCGTGTGATTTTGGGCACCTGTCTTAAAAAAATATATTATAGCGCTAGAAAAAGTGCAGAGACGGGCAACTAAATTAATAAGGGGAATGGAAGGGTTAAGTTATGAGGAAAGACTAACACTTAAACCTGTTTAGTTTAGAGAAACGGCACCTTAGAGGGGATCTGATAACCTTATATAAATATATACGGGGCCATTATCAACCATTGTCTGATAACCTATTCATTAACAGGTCTATACACAGGACACGGGGTCATCCATTTAGACTGGAAGAAAGGAAATTCAGTCTAAAGCATAGGAAGGGTTATTTTACGGTGAGAACAATAAAGCTGTGGAATTCTCTGCCTGTTGAGGTGGTTGGGTCAGAGTCTGTACAGACTTTTAAAAAACGACTGGATGACTTCCTGCAGACACAGAATATTAAGGGTTATAATATTTAATATGTGGGTAAAAGCTTCTTGATCCAAGGAGAAATCTGACGCCATCTGGGGTCAAGAAGGAATTTTTTCCCAGTATGTTGCATATTGGCGAGCATTTCAGACTGGGGTTTTTGCTTCTTTTGGATCAACAGCAGTAGGTGATGTGTGAGAGGCTGAACCCGATGGATGCATGTCTTTTTTCAGCCTATGTAACTAAAATGCTCGACCAAGCGCTTATCTCCCGCCTTGACTACTGTAACCTCCTTCTCTCTGGCTTTAAGAGATCACAGACTCTCACTCTGCAGTCTGTAATGAACACCTGTGCCACACTCATCCACCTCACCCCCTGCACTTCACACCTCTACCCTCTGTCTATCTTTACACTGGCTCCTGTTTCCTTCAGAATCCAATTCATTATATTGGTCACATACAAAGCTCTCCATAACCACGCCGCTGCCTACATCTCCGCCCTTATTAACAGGTACATCCCATCCCGACCACTTCATTCGACCAATGATCTGATGCTATCAGTTCCTCGTACCTGCACCTCTAACGCTCGCCTTCAGGACTTCTCCCGAGCTGCCCACTTTCTATGGAACTCCCTCCCACGCAACACTCTCCATCTCTCCAGTCCTTCAAGAAGTCTCTGAAAACACATTACTTCAGAGAAGCCTATCAGCTCACTCCATGATCCCACCACTGTCATTTCCTGCTCCTCTTCCCATTCAGCCCTCCTGCACAATGCCACTTCATCTACCCTATTCACCCTCGCCTAATGTGTCATCCCTCTCCGCTTAGATTGTAAACTCTAGAGCAGGGTCCTCCCTCCTTCTTTTCGTGTCTGTAACATGTATGTATATTTGTTATTCTGTTTCTCCCATTGCATAGCGCTAAGGAATTTACTGGCACTTTATAAATACTTGTAACTGTTAACTTTACTTAGAGGAAAAGTATACTTAACGGCGCTTAGAAGATTCGCTATAAGCTATCCAAAAAGGGTGCTTCCCGTCACCCAAATGAACACGAGATGATCATACAATTATGTATATATAAAACAAGGAAAGCAGCGCTTCATATGACCAGTATATACAATACAATGAAGAAATAGGAGCGAGTTCACACTTTTACTTTAGTTTTAAGATAGAAGGCAGGGGTGTGGAAATTTTTAAAAAATCTACTTGTCAATCGGACTAAGTGGTAGTCCAATCTACTTGTCCCTCAGGACGATCTACTGGTCCTGATAAGAAAAATTATTTCAACAAAATAGTGTTTAAATAGAGGTCTTTATTCATAACAGCGCGCGCAGAATTTGAGTTCGAATGCAAGCTGTATTAATTAAATACATATAAATTACTGCTAATTTAATCCGAATAGTATCATGCCCAGATACATATATACAGACCAGATCATGCCCACTCACGATACATATACAGAGACCTCAGACCAGATAATGCCCACAGATATAGACCTCAGACCAGAACCGGTACTTGCTAGGCAGGCATGCTGGCTGTGGCTGAGCAGAGTCAGCAGCTCAGCCGACTGTCAGAGCGGCGGGAGACTGCTACCGCTAAGCTCCACCCCCGGTGGGATGACGCAATGTAGGTGGGAGGGATCTACACCTGTCCCTCCCCTCATCGCGCCGCTCAGTGATAGAGAGGAACCAACGTCCGTGAGAATAGGCGTTCCTTCCACTCTGTGCTCACTGTACAAAGCGAGATCCTCCTATGGAGGATCGCGCTTTGTATCCCGAGGGTGCTCGTGTGCTGGGAGCAGTCCGGTGGGCTTCTTGCCCGCCGGACACTCCATCTCAAAAAAAAAAAAAAAAAACACTTTTTCCGGCGCCCGGATCTTCATGTCCCAGGCGTCGGGCGATAGGATTCCCACACCCCTGAGAAGGTATCGTCCTTTGAGTCCTTCCCACCAGAACAGATATTCCACACATAAAAAAAAAATAGGAGATGCAATATCCCACCATTAGGTTTTTTGTAACACAGACTGTGCTATGTCAGTATTCTGTAAGCATCCTACTCACGTTTTACAAGAAATATATATATATATATATATCCATCCAGGAAAGAAGCGCTTCATATGACCGATGTACTTAGGTGTCGTCCTTTGAGTCCTTCCCACCAGCACGGATACTGCACACATAAAAATAAATCGGAGATACAAAAAAAACAAGTGTGATAGAGTGTATCTCCGATTTTTTATGTGTGCAGTATCCGTTCTGGTGGGAAGAACTCAAAGGACGACACCTATCTAAAAACCTAAGTACATCTATGAAGAAAAACTGAAACCCACAAGTATGAATTCGCTCCTATTTCTTCATTGTATTATATATACTGGTCATATGAAGTGCTGCTTTCCTTGTTTTATATAAAAAGATCAAAAAGAAAAAATACAAACAAAACTTTACGTCAAAATACTTTATCAACATAATGAACAGTCAAATAGTAAGGTCTCTTGCATCGTGGTGACCAATCAATGGGCAGTCACTTGTGTAAATCCTGAAGTAACCTAATCCAAATCCTCTTTTCTTTGCTGCTCACCAATAAAAGTATTGGCAGTAACAAGAATTGCTTTTAAACGGAATTGTTTTCCTATAGTTCATAAATCACACTATGTTCCCCTAAGATTTTAATATCATATTGGGATTATTAGTTCAACCTAGCGATCGTGTTACATTTTCTACTTCGGAGGTTGTTAGTAGTATTGTTAATTCTCATATTTCTGAGTACTTTGTTCTTTATGGTTTTAACATTGGTGCTGCACTGGGAGCCGGGTCCGTCTCCACAACTACTCATTTCACGTTTCCGCAACGCTCTTCCAGTTTCGCCCAACAGGGAGTGCAGCTTTCGTACCATTGAGGTGTCTGAGGCGGGGCTCACAAGTGAATGAACTCACGCATGCGCCGTACTCAGTTTTACCTCAGGGGAGTCGCGACGCTCCCGACGACAAGAAGCTTTTCGGCTCACCCGCTGAAATAACCTTTATGAAAATGTCATGGCCCTTGCCGCCATAGGAGACCCAAATCTGGGTCTGTTCCACCATAACCCCCCTTCCCTGTCATGTTCTAGACCGGGTTTTCCATCCAGGCCCGAACGCTTCCAGTCCCCCTATCCTCCAGCCTGGGGTCTCGATAATTTTTTTTAAAAAAAAAAGAGACAAAAATAAGATGCACACCGAAAGAGATGCTGGGACCAAAAGCCAGAAATAAGTAAAAGAAGGGGGGAAAGGGAGACGGGAAGGCAAAGGCAAAATGTGTGACCTTCCTAGCTCACTCCCGCGTATCCGAATGACAGCAGGAGGCCAAGGAAGTAGAGAAGTCACAAGGCCAGAGTACCCAGGGGCCAAGTGAGGCAGGCAGAGCCTAATTATCTGCCACAATGGCACACCCTGAGACAGCCCCAAAAAGGACTATAAATAGAACAGGGGTGTAGGAAAAGGTCCACAGCACGATCCAGGACGCCAAAAGTAAAAAAGGGACCAAAAACGGAGGGGAGGGGGGGTCTTCATATAGTGAAACCACCGAAGGGGAGTAGGCAGCAGGAGTAACATCCTATGGTAGCAAATAGGGGAGAAGTCAGATCATAAGGTACGCGAACGTTCAGCCAGGGTCAGTGGTTGCAGTGTCACCGGCAAGAGACTGGGGAGGCTGGGAAAGACCCAGAGATATGAGAATGCCTCATCAGGAACACCAACAACGCAAGGCACATTATCATAGGTGAAAAGGATCATGCCCGCTACTCCACAACGGCACTTGACTCCTCCAGCACGCTGCCACCTCCCGATGTTTCGCCGTCGAGCCATTAAGGTCAAGAAAGGAAGGTCTTGGTAGAAGGTCACCATTGTAGATTAAAAAGCAATGACATCAGTCTCTGTTTCAGAGCCAAGTCCTTGACCATCACAATAATATTTCTGGGTGCCTCAGGTGGTGCAGTTGGAGATTCGCAGAAAAATTCCAAAAGGTCCCATGCACCTCCGCGGGTAACTGCAGTAGGTGGCTCGCAAGACGATTGGCATAATTCAGAACTGAATCCGCGGACACGCTCTCCGTGTCACCTCGAATGCGGACATTGCATCTGCGGTGCCTAACATCCAAAGACACCACAGTACGGGAAAGCCGCCCCACCTGTGTCTGGAGAGAGTCAACCTTAGCTGCAAGAAGAGAGTGAGACGTTCCAACAGTGTCAAACACAGTCCGAGACCGCAGCCACCTGCCCCTGAACAGAGAACACGTCAGCCCTGACCTCAGTTAAATCAGCGCTCCATATAGCACACATCCCTGCCAATATGCACCTGATATCCCTTTTGTGGGAGGCAGAGCGTCGTCTTCTTGGCCCACAGTCAGGGGATCCACCGGGACCGCCTGGGACTCTGTAGCCCCAAAGGATGCAGTGGATGGGGCCCTCCGCCTCATCAGTGAGAGAACGGAAAGTTTAGCCTTCAACCACTGCTTCGGGAGGCGCAGAGCAAGAGAGGCCACATCATCCCCACTGTCCAAGAGCCAGGAGCAGCCATCCTCCTCTGAGGAGTCATAACACAGAATAGGGAGAGGAGCCTACACTACCCAGAGAGTCGCAAATATCCCGCTCAAATCAGACCGTTCATGTCTCTTGGCAGACTTCTTGCCCATGAAGAAGGTGAGTATACGTCCCAAAACAGCAGGTAGAAAGCGGCTGGACACCCAGGAAGGCCTCCAAAAAATGGCTGATCACACTAGGCCGCAAGCATATCACAGGACCTCCCTGATCCTGCAGCAGCACTCAGATGCCCGGCAATCCCAGCCAGTTGATCCCTGTTCAGCAAAGTGTCCAGTTCCGGAAAAGTCGATTCAGGGAGAAAGTGAAGCACCAAAAATCCTCACATATCAAAAGCCTCTGAGCTCAGCAGCGCGTGTACGCTCACTTGCTCGTCCGGCTCCGCCCCCTCATCTCAGGATTTATAGGAGTGACTGCCTGCCGATTGGTCAGCACGACGCAAGAGCCATTACAATTGGACGTTTGTTACGTTAATAAAACTTATGTGAAAATGTTTTGTTTGTATTTTGTCTTCGCATACTATTCGCCTCTGTGTTTTTACTATAAATCCCCATCAAGGAAATGGGGAAATCTGGGAAACCATGGAAGTTTAAATATGAGCACGAAGCCCTCAGGCAAACAGCTGGCAAAGAGGGACTCACAATTTCCAAATTTTCCTATTATATATGACGGAAAGTTTGGATTTTAATAAGGACTCGGAGGTGAGTATTTGCATTCTCTTTATTGCACCCACAGCAGCAAAGAAAAAGTGATGAAAACAGAACAAAAAAACTTAAACCCCAACGTGGGGTACCTTCCCTTGTCCATAGGTCCCGCCCCTAAGTCTATAAATGGTCTGTGCTGGAGCGGCAAAAATCCTCTTTCTTTCAAGCGACTGACGAAATCAACACAGGATCAGTCAATCGGAACAGAATCCAGGGCGGACGTCAATCCATAACCGGAAGCCCCGTTCCAAGAATTCAAGAAGCTGGAAGCACAGAACACGGGGCCAAACATTAGCGTGGAGAGGGTAGTAGAATCCACGGAACCCTCCAGAAACTCCACATAAAAAGGGACCATAAAAGGAAAAACGAAGTATGCGCAGCACATGAACTACGACAACCTAGCCGGTCAAGAACGCAACCCCAGGGTGGGAGAGGTGGGAAATACTTGCATCCGAGTCCTTATTAAAATCCAAACTTCCCGTCATATAGAATAGGAAAATTTGGGAATTTTAAAAAGGCAGGACGTTGGAGGCTCCTATTTGCAAGTTCAACGCATCAGTGCCTGTGACCAATGAGAGACCGGCTTAAAATAAAAAAGTACGGCAGGTCGATTCTCTAGACCAGTCAGCAGACTTCATAAATGTCCTCAAGGCGACATCCCGCCAGAAAAGCATTGGAAGCTGCTGCACTACGAATAGAATGAGCACCAAATAGAGAAACCTCCACACCCGCCAAGGCCAAAAGCCACCGAGCCCATCGCGCCAAGGTAGGCAAGCTAAACGGACCATGCGGGTGCCTAAAAGAAACCGGACATAAATCAGGATGATCAGGAAATGCCGGGAAAAAAAGACCGTCCTAATCGACGACTTAGTCCGACAGGTAACATCGAAACACACTCCCTCCGGAGTGAAAGAGCGAGCCCCAAAATCCAACGCCCACACGTCAACAACAAGTTTACACAAAATGAGACAAAACAATACCATCAGTTTCGCTGTCAACTGCCGTAGGGACAGAGACGGATTGTCCGGCCATGATCTAAGAAAAGAGACAACGCGGGACACATCCCAAGTAAACGCACATCTCGTAGCCTGGGGGCGAGACAGACGAGTGCCTTTGAGCAATCGACATACTAAAGGGGTGACACCCCAAAAGGAGAACCATCAAACCCTAAAATGACCGGCCGACAAGGCAGACCTATAGACGTTAATGGTGCGAAAAGCCAAACCTGACTCAAATAATGAGGACAAAAAATCCAATACCGAACCTAAAAGGGGCAGAAGTGGAATCCTCACCCCGAAGGCACCAACAATGTCAAGCGGCCCAAACCGATCTGTAGGCACCTCGAGTGCCAGGGGCCCATGTATGCTGCAACAACGCCTCAGTCCCTGCCGAAATGCCGGAATGCCCTCCACGAGAACCGGAAACCAACCACACCACCAGAGACAGGCGTCTCGCTGAGATCAGCAGGTGCGGAAGGCGGTCGGTCCCGTCAACAGCGAGGCCGACTCCGGCAACAACCTGGGAGGCGCCACCGCATGTTCCAACAACAGAGGGAACCATGGTGTGGACCGCCAGAGCGGTGTCACCAGCACAGGTTCCACCCCCGTGATGCAGAGACACCTCAAAAATCGCAACAACAGTTGAAAACGGAGAGAAGGCATAAAGTTGACCCTCTGGCCAAGGTTGAACGAAGGTGTCCGTGCCCATCGCCTCTGGGTCCGGACGCCAGCTGAAGAAGTCCTGCAACTGACGATTCAGCCTGGAAACGAACAGATCCATCCGCAGAGGACCCCATAACACTCTGATGTCGGCGACAGATGGTAGAAGGCACCAATCCCCCGAATCCGTCAGATGACGTGAATTCCAAATGGCCACTGTGTTGGCGAGACCCGGAAGATATTGAGCCACTACAAACAGATCCCGGGGAAGGCAGAATTCCAACAGATTCGTGGCCACCGACGTCAGAACGGAGCGTGGACCCCCCAGGGCATTGATATTCCTTACCGCCGAGAGGTTGTCCAGCTTGAGAACGCAGCGGTGGTTGGTTGATCTGGAAAAGCACTTCAGGGCAAACAAGGCCACCAGCAGCTCCAGAGCATTGATATGGAGGTGCCATTCCTGAAAATCAACCAACCACCTCCAATTCGCCGCAGCGAGCCCCCAACCCAATAGACTCGAGTCGGATTCTATGGTTAGTGTGGGCAAAAGGAGACCGGACAAGCATTCCAGCGGGACCAATCCGTGAGCCACCATTCCAGATCCGCCATTGCATCTTCGGGAGTGAAAACTCTGCAAGAGTAATCTGCACTCGAGCGGAGAGAGCGGGCCTTCCATCTCTGGAGGGCCCTGTAATGCAGCGGCGCAGGAAGTACTGCCAAGCGAGTCGCTGTCAGAAGACCAATCACCCTTGCCAAATCGCGTTAAGTGGGTAAGGGATCCCTGAGGAACGACTGAACTTCCTTCTTTATGGATCGCACCTTGGAAAGGGGACACTTAGTGTCATGGAATGGGAATCAAGGAAAAACCCCAGGAATTCCAATCCCAGAGTGGGAGCTAGGAGAGACTTCTCCACATTGATCAGAAACCCCAACTCCTGTAGGACCTCCAGAGTCCATGAGAGATGTAGGCAGAGAGAGTCTGCGGAGTCCGACATGAGCAGCATGTCGTCTAAATAAATAACGAGACGCACCCCTTGCTCTCGTAGAGCCTCCGTTACCGGTTTCAACAGCTTTGTGAAGCACCACGGAGCGGATGAGAGGCCGAACGGAAGACACATGAAACGCCACATGTGGTCTCGCCATGGAAAACAAAGGTCGTCTCGGGAAACGTGCGCCATGGGAACGGAGAGATACGCATCTTTTAAATCTAAAGGGTATCCCTGAGGGTATGAATGCCCTCCATCTGAAAGTGTCTGTAAGACATCCAAGAAGTGAGGTTCCCTGAGATTGATCACGGGACGCATCCCTCCCCCTTTCTTCGCAACTAGGAACAAATTGCTCGCGAACTTGGGGGATTCCCATGAGCCCCCCTCTATGGCCTGTTTGCGGGCCAGGGCGGTGACCTCTTCGTGGACCAAGAGGTCCTGTTCTATGAAAAGACATAGGAGGTGGAGTCTCGAACTCTATTACAAACCCTTGCACCGTATGAAGAACCCACGGGTCCGATGTAATAGTCTCCCAACGGGGTAGAAAACCCTTGATGCGACCCCCCACGGACGAATGAGGTAGGATGGAAGGCAATCTTACCATTCGGACGTTGAGAACGAAAGGAATTCTGACCACCACGGAATCCATGGCCTCTCCCAGCTTGGGCTCGGGTTGAGGGTCCGAAATTGGAGGGGTTCGAGTCAGAGGTATTGGAGGCGTGAAAGGAGCCTCTATTAATTCCAGCAGGGCAGCCCCTTCCTCTGCCAGCCCGGTCAAAAAAAGGTTTGGGGAAAACCTTTTTCTATGGCCTTCTCAACTTTCTCAAGCACCGTAACGGCGCTAGTATAAGTCCCCATGCTCTTGATGAAGCCATCTCCAAAGAGGAGACTTTGGGCTTTGACGATCTCTAGTGGCCATAGCAGTTAGTTGTGGATCCATTTTAAGGATCATGGTCTTACGCCTCTCTGCGGCTAAGGCCGTGTTAGCCCCCCCCCCTATAAAAGGCACAGGGAGCGTTGTAACCAACCCGTGACTTCTTCTAGATATAGAGGAGTGTCGTGAAGACAAGCATCCTTCACCATGTCCAGGAGGTATATCAAAAAGGTGAGGCCACATCCAGGACCTTATCCTCGCAAACTCTTAAGGCCATATCGATGCCTTTCTTGGGAGACCAACTTTTTAGTCAGAAATTTGATGAAGTCCTCGTCCACCACCGGTCTTTCCCACGGTGGTAGGCCGAGGGCATTCTGCCCGTATATTAGTGCGAGTTTCTTTGTCCATCAGGAGGCGCATATGGGCATCCACCCACATCTCTACGTGTGGCATTGGAGACCATGCGGTAGATCGGGGATATAGAACACCCGCAGGGGAAAACATGGGACAACCCTGAGGGTCACATACCATTTATTAGAAATTAAAAGGTGGTGAGGGGGGGGTCTTTCCCCCCCAGCCAACAGGCCATCATCTTGTGGAGCATAGATCTCTAGTGCTCCTTCATCCTCCCCATGCTCGGGTTCCTCACTCGCCGAGTCAGTGGTTGTGGGGAGTCTGCCAGAACCCAGAAGGTTAGGCCTGATATAAGAGACTGCCACCAAGGTCCCGCAGTCAGGTGACCTCGCTAATCTCAGGGGGCAGAGTATCGGTGATGCCAGCCCCTCTAGGAGGATTATCTGTGTGCTTTGTTTTAGCACTTTTCTTAGAGCCGGCCGAGGGGTCTGGTTCAGAGGATGCAGGGGGAGTAGGGTCATGGGCAGGAGATCCTGTAGTAGGAGTAGGAGAGGATTTAACAGAGGCTACAGCCTCATCCATAGTCCTTTGAAAGGACAGTGGCAGTGTAGACACTGCATTAGAAGCATATCTCAGATTAGGGAGAGCGAAATGGATGCCGTTTTTAAGCATTTTCTGGGGGGGGGGCAACTGATTCAGAATGGTCTGATTGGCGGGAGCTCTCCGCCAGGGAAGACATGTCAGTTGGAGAGGGACATGCCCAGGTGTGCTTCTCTATTCGTACCGCACCAGTATGGAGGGGAAAGCCCGCGGTCAGGTGGTATGTAAAATGACCGCCGCAATCTCGTTCCCGCTCTCGCGGGAAGACGCAGCCGTGGGAGACCCAGAAATCAGGAAGCCTAAAGCAACGTGGTGATAGTAAAAGAAAAAACAACGCTAGGTGTGACAAGTAAGCGGCGGCAAAGTTCCGGTGATCTGTCGAATTTTCCCGCCAAAAGGTTTACCTGACCCCCGCGGTTAGAGCCGGGGAAAGTCAGGAACCTGCAGAGTGAATCAGAACATCTATGAAATAGGTGTAAAATAAAAATCAAGTATACCCAGCTAAGTAGTAGACAAAAGAGAGAGTGATACTTATCTGATCCGTGAAGGAGCAGCAAAGAAAGAGGATTTTTCCGCTCCAGCACAGACCATTTATAGACTAGGGGACGGGACCTATTGACAATGGAGGGTAGCCCACATTGGGGTTTAAGTTTTTTTTGTTCTGTTTCCATCACTTTTTATTTGCTGCTTTCCTTAGGTGAGTCTCCCCATAGATTGCACAGTAACTCTCCACCATCGCAGCAAGGCTTTTCAACACCTCCTGGAGACATAGCAGGGTTGATTGCAGGACACTGCATCTTGGGTTCATACCCCTACCATCCCGGTGCCTCCCAGGTACCAACCCTGACAGAATGAACCAGCCACAACTAAATGAACCCACAGTCCTGCAATAACCCTCTGTTCCTTGTGATTCCTGGCTCCTGCAACAAACCCCATCATCCTCCTTTACCCTTACCCACCTGCTTGTCTGTGCAGGACACTGCATCTTGGGTTCATACCCCTACCATTCCGGTGCCTCCCAGGTACCAATCCCTGACACAGCTGTTTCCATTTCTCTCTCTAATTACCTTTACTCAGCCCAAGCTTCTGGTCCCTCCCATACAACCGTCACAACATTTCTTCTAGCAACCAGCTTCACCTTCCCTCTGCTCCCATCTGTTTCACTTACCCCCATCCCTTAGATTGTCAGCTCATGGGATATCTGGCCGAGCACTTGGTTAAAGTGCTGTATCTCCTAGACAAGCTATCCTACAGGCAGGGTTGTCTTTTCCTTAGGTATCATGTAGGTCACATGTTTGTGCTCCCCAATTGTACAGCGCTGTGGAACCTGTTAGCACTTTCTAAAAACTTGTAACTATAACTGATGGACGTTGCATTCATCACAAACTATAGAGGCCTGTACGTAGAACAGCAGTAATTCTAGCGGAGGGTCTTCATGAGGTGCAGGACTCACCTGTGGGCCGAATACCGTATGGATTGGTTCGTATTCTGCAGCCCCTGCAGGACTCCGTAGTTCGCAAATACACCCCATCATGATGGCAGCAAGCTCCAGGTACTTACCATGTAAATAAAGAGCGGCACGATGCTCTGCAGAGCTCCCATGTACTGCCCCAGAGCCAGGTTAAACTTCTCAATGTAATGGGCTGGAGAGCTGACCTGAGGACAGAGAAAGACGTAATGAAACGATGTGAGTGCGTATCCTGCAGCGCGCAACACCTGCACACCAGATTACACTTTATAACAGACAGCGACACACACAATCTATGCCGTGGATAAACTGGAAACATTACTGGACAAGAGAGGAAGAGGCTGCCGCAGGGAATGACCCCCCCTTCCCAAACATTGCAGAGCTAGAAAGTGGGTTTTAGGATCCAGGCCCTGAATGCGTCGGATTGGCTGTGATGTGTGTACTATAAGAGGTTACAGCAGATCAGGGATGCGGAGCATTCAAAGCTGTGAGGAATGAATTATCCCACAAGACACAGAGGCGAGTATTATGCTATCTTTCCTTTACTTAGCCGACAGCAGCAAAGAAAATCTCTCAAATGCCACAACAAAAGTATTGAGAGAAAAATACATTTTAACAATACATAACCATAACAGATAATGGTACAGTCCAACTGCTTAAATCTTCCGACCACCGCTAGCTCCTCCTCTTTTCTTTGCTGCTCGCAGATGAGAGGAGTATCTAGCAGCAAATTTCCATTATTATATTTGAACAGTTTTAAATACTTTGTGTTTTAATATATATAGTTATATGTATATATGCAGTATATTTATATACAGTTGTGTTCAAAATTATTCAACCCCCACTGAAATTGAGTGTTTTGGCCAGTTTGACATTGATTTTGATCATTCAGTCATCTTGCTTACAATTAAATCAAAGAGGCACGTGTAGGTCAGACAAATATAACATTTATAATGAAATAACCACAAATGTCTTTTCTGTGCTCACATCATTATCAGTTTTATTCAACCCCCAAGTGACATTCAATCTTAGTACTTAGTACAACATCCTTTTACAGTTATAACAGCTTTTAAACGTGAAGCATAGCTTGACACAAGTGTCTTGCAGCGATCTACGGGTATCTTCGCCCATTCGTCATGGGCAAAAGCCTCCAGTTCAGTCACATTCTTAGGCTTGTGCACTGCAACTGCTTTCTTTAAGTCCCACCAGAGGTTCTCAATCGGATTTAAGTCAGGTGACTGCGATGGCCACTCCAAAATGATCCAGCCTTTAATCTGCAACCATGCTCTAGTGGACTTGGAGGTATGCTTGGGATCATTGTCCTGTTGAAAGGTCCAACGTCTCCCAAGCCTCAGGTTTGTGACGGACTGCATCACATTGTCATCCAATATCTCCTGGTACTGAAGAGAATTCATGGTACCTTGCACACGCTGAAGCTTCCCTGTACCTGCAGAAGCAAAACAGCCCCAAAGCATGATTGACCCCCCCGCCATGCTTCACAGTAGGCAAGGTGTTCTTTTCTTCATAGGCCTTGTTCTTCCTCCTCCAAACATAGCGTTGATCCATGGGCCCAAACAGTTCTAATTTTGTTTCATCAGTCCACAGAACACTATCCCAAAACTTCTGTGGTTTGTCCACATGACTTTTGGCATACTGCAGTCGACTCTTCTTATTCTTTGGAGACAGCAAGGGGGTGCGCCTGGGAGTTCTGGCATGGAGGCCTTCATTACGCAGTGTGCGCCGTATTGTCTGAGCTGAAACTTCAGTACCCACATCTGACAAATCTTTTCTCAGTTCCTCAGCAGTCACACGGGGACTTTTCTCCACTCTACGCTTCAGGTAGCGCACAGCAGTCGAAGTCAGCATCTTCTTTCTGCCACGACCAGGTAGCGTTTCAACAGTGCCCTTTGCCTTGAATTTGCGAATGATGCTTCCTATGGTCTCTCTTGGTATGTTTAACATCTTTGCAATCTTCTTATAGCCATTGCCCTTCCTGTGAAGAGTAATCACCTCTTCTCTTGTCTTCCTGGACCATTCTCTTGACTTCACCATGTTTGTAACCACACCAGTAAATGTCTAGAAGGAGCTGAGTATCACAGTCATTTTAAAGCTGCCTAATTGGTGCTTATTATGCTTTATTGCTGCTCCGTGACATCCACAGGTGTTTTCAATACCTGATTGAAAACACTTGAATGAACCTCTGTTCTTCAGAGTGGTAGTCTTTAAGGGGTTGAATAATTGTGTCAATGAAGAATTCACAAAAGAAACATTTACTACTGTATTACAAAACCAATTGATGTCATTTTAGTTGCATATGGTTCTTTAAAAAGTCCTTGTAGGATTTCATTCTGAATACAATTACAAAGGTCACTAAATTCCCTAAAACCCTTTACAGCATTGGGGGTTGAATCATTTTGAACACAACTGTACTAGTGTTTAAACGTATGTGCATGTTTTACTGTGGTTGTAGTATTTTCATGGGAGAGTCATTTTTTTCCCCACAGTTATTCTTTATATTCACAGCTGTTGGTGAATTAGAGAGAATTTTATTATCATTTGTGGTTTCACTAGACTCTTGGTTGTGTTCCCTCCGGAGGGATGGCTCATCTCTCCGGCGGGTTCTGTGAAGATTTGCCGCCTCCCTCGCAACTGTTGTTGAGGAGAGGCTTGGCTTCGCGCCACTGCCTGAGGTAAAGCTCGTGGGGGCTTGCGCATGCGCGGGGTGCCGTGGCTTGTTACCTCAGGGAATCCTAACTGAATTGCGGCAAGTCTTTTTGTTCCTTCACAAACTAATAAGCGCTTAGTTTCCCAATTAATTATCATATTATGGCTAATCCTAATGTCCCATCCACCCAGGTGCCTTAATATAAATCGGCACCTCATTCTAATAACCCGGCAGACGCCTTTGTGGCTGCTATGTCTGCGTTTTCCTCAAAAATTGAAAATACTTAAGAGTATTGGAGAGTCGTTCTTCTAGGAGATCCTCGATAATTTCCCCAGCATCAGATAGATTCCTCTCTATTGACTCCCATCGGGAGGACGAGGTCCCTGGGACTTCGAATGAGGGAGGTGAGCAACTCCCTAAAAAATGCTCTCATAAAAGATGTATATACGCTGATATACAAGAGGAATCCCCACAGCACTCCACTGTGACCCGAAAAAGAGGACGTTTAACATCGGCCACCACTAAGAGAAAGTGGAAACGCGCTAAGGAGACTGACAGCTCCTCTGATTGTGTTAGTGACACGGCGTCAGATTCGGAGGAGAGCTCTGACCAGGACTATGACCCGAAGGTTTCTCCGATCGAGTCAGACACGGTATCGTCAGCTGAATCCAACGAGGTTAAACAACCGGTTATAGACCCGGTAGACGCACTGGGAAACTCTGTCCCTGAACAACTTAAGCACCCGCGATCTGCGGAGTGGACACCAATAGACCATGTAGCAAAATATATTGAGCAGCGCATTCGCATGCCGATGGATAAAAAACCTAGGAATAATCTGAGGGCTGAGTGCCCAGCCCCAACTCTGACACATAACTTGCATCTAACGCCAGAATTAAACCCTAAAATAATTGACATTTTGCAAGGGTCAAATTGGACTCCTAAAAAAAGGAGTAGAAGCCACTTTAAAGGTGTGCCAAGACAAATTATTTGATTTGTTGGGTCCATTGACTAAACTAATGGACTCGGTTGAACGATCTCTCCTCACAAACGAGAAACCAGACCTGTTTGAGTACAGGGGCTGGATTCAAAGGCTACTTTGCGTGTTCGGAAACGTTAATACCTCGTTATCCAGCAAGAGGAGGAGATCTATACTGCTTAAAATTGACCCTAAAGTGACCACTTTGGTGACTAACGAACCATTCCCTAGTGCTGAGGGCATGTTATTTGGGGACAACATCTTTAAGGAGATGACAGAATATACGGGGTCCTTATCTACGGTTGGCAAAGTAAAGGCCAACATTCGAAAAGCTTTCCCGAAAAGTGTTTTTGACAGGGCCGGGAAAAGCAGGGGCCGTTTTTCTGGCCGTTACACTTATTTCACTTCAAGAGGTTCTTTTAAGTCCTCTTATCATCAGGTCCCGAAAAACCCCACCTTTTTTCCACAAAGGTCCAGACCTCAGCGACATCGAGGTTACAGAGGATCTAGGAGATCAGGATCTTTTGGTGAGTATCAGGGTTATTCAAAGAGATCCGAATGGCTGGATAAAGGTAACCGAACGCTGAAAATCAGTGTTCGGTTACCTTTCTTGGCCATTCGGCTATCCAGAGAGCAGGGAATAAATAGAAACATAGAAAGATGTCGGCAGATAAGAACCTTTCGGCCCATCTAGTCTGCCCAATTACATGGATACTTTACCTGGATTTATCTTTTGTTTAGGATAGCCTTATGCCTATCCCATGCTTGCTTAAATTCAATTACTGTTTAGGCCTCTACCACTACACCAAATCCTGGCGAACTGCCTGCACATACGGTGCCTGTTCGGTGCCTGTTCGAGGGCAGTGAAATCCCCATAGAGATGCAATGCTTCGTCTATTCAGAGAACACAAACCAGCAGCGAAAGGTTCCCCTAATGCCCTGCCATTCGGTGGTTTCATTCGGCAGATTTATTCAGGAGAATCCCATAGGTTTCAATGTTAAAAATATTCCCGTTTTAATTCAATATCTAATAAACCGTTCATTATAAAATTCTGCAGTAAAAAGTCTCTAAGCATTTTTCTGGAATTTTTTTTTCTAAAAAGTCAGATTTTTAAATTCTTTTTACTTTTTTCTGTAACAGCCCTTTTTATTATCATTCATTGGATTTTATGTAACTTTCAGACATTTTCGCTCAGTAGTTTCTTTGCAAACAGCGTTTCACTTTTCAAACATTCAAGAAAACTGTTCTCTTAATTTATTCACTTCACTCGTCTGCAGTGTCGGCTTTTTCCGGCGGCTTCGCTGTGTGTGATCATCTCCTGCTCGGGTTTTTCTGGCGTCTTCGGCGGGATAATCCAGATGTTTTTGTGGGTTTCGGCGTGCATTCGGCCGGGTTTTTGCGGTGACTTTTCGTCAAGATTACAGCAGCTTTTCCCTGCTCTTCGACGGCCCTGTGGTGCTTTCTGAATACACCGCATGGTCGCCGAAATGGGATTGCCGAATCAGCCCGAATTGAAGAGAACAAAAAGTCACCGAACGTGCGGGGACTTTGATTCGCTTTGAATAACCCTGTATGTGTTTACACCTCTATTATTCCACACAAGAGGTGGGGGGCAGGACATCAAGCTTTTTCAAACATTGGCAGATAGTCACATCAGACCCATGGGTTCTTCAGACTATACAGGGTTTCAGGATAGATTTCACTTCACATCCCATACAGTATGTTCCTCCAGGGATAATGATAATGTCCGAAAAGGACAGAGCGGTTACTTCACTAGAAGTGAACGATTTATTCAGAAAGAAAAGGTGGTTCCTCACAGAGAGATTTTCCTCAGCAACATATTTCTGGTGAAGAAAAGAGACGGAAATTTCCATCCGGTAATAAATTTAAAATATCTCAACGAATATGTCGTATACAATCACTTCAAAATGGAGGGCATTCCATCATTAAAAGGGGTCTTAACTCCACAGGATTGGTTGGTCAAAGTAGACCTAAAAGATGCGTGTTTGACAATTCCGATAGAGACTTCAGAGATTTTCTCCAGTTCACCTGGGAGGGCACCCTTTGGAGATTCAAGTCCCTTCCTTTCGGTCCGTCTTCCGCCCCTTGGTGTTTCACCAAGTTAATGAGACCAGTGGCGGCATTCCTCCGCAGCAGGGGACTGCGTCTGATAATTTACCTGGACGATATTCTCCTCCTGGCGGAGGATCCAAAATTATTAATGGTCCACAGGGATTGGACGGTGAATCTGTTATCCAATTTGGGTTTCTTAATAAATTTCAAAAAGTTGATCCTCACACCAACACAATCTATCGAATTTTTGGGTTTCACCATAGATTCAGTAGAGAGGTCTCTCTCTTTGCCGTCAACCAAGGTTCGGCTGATTCACAAGATCAGACGTCTTCTATCTACACAGGAGTTTCCCCTGAGATGGTTGGCTCGCCTACTGGGGCTTCTCTCCTCAGCAATACAAGCGATTTTTCCGGGACCGCTGTATTATCGGGCCCTTCAACGGGTGAAGGCACGATACCTGAGGAGGGGGTGGCTTTATCCAGATTGCATCTCTTTGGACGACGAGTCGAAGGAAGAAATGCAATGGTGGCTAAACCATTTGGAATCATGGAATGGAAGAGCCATCATCCATCCATCTCCAGAGTTAACTATAGAGTCAGACGCCAGCAGTTCTGGGTGGGGTGCGCGTTGCAGCTCGCTATCCACAGGCGGCAGATGTGATTCTGCAGAGATGGAGTTACACATAAAACTGTCTGGAACTCCTCGCTGGTTTGTTTGCTATTCAGAGCTTTACCAAACACTTCCAGGCGAGTTCCATTCTGTTAAAGATGGACAATTTTTCCGCAGTGTGGTTTATCAACCATCTGGGAGGTCCCAGGTCCAGACAGTTGGCGGAGACCACAAAATCTTTTTGGGGCTTTTGCCTGTCTCACAGCCTATCGGTTCAGGCCCAATATATTCCAGGCCTCAGCAATGTTGTGGCGGACTGGAACTCAAGATATCGGATTCCAGCGACTGGAGATTGGATACCAGGGTGTTTGCCGCTTTGTCATTCTTCTGGGGTCCTTTATAGATTTATTTGCGTCACACCTCACTACCCTTCTTCCGGAGTATTACAGTTGGAGACCAGACCCCATGGCTCTGGCTACGGATGCTCTGGTTCAGACATTGCCTCTAGGGACTCTCTACGAGTTTCCTCCGTTTTCCCTCAGTCAATCAGTAATACGGTTAATACTATTAGTTAGCTACAGTTGTGCTCATAACACCACTCTGGAGGTCTCAACCATGGTTCCCACTACTTCTGGAACTGGTTGTAGACGTTCCCAGGTTGATTCGAGTCTCCACCTCCACCCTGAGGGACCCAGAGGGAACACTTCAGAATCTCATGAATCCCCACTCAATGTGTTTAATAGCGTGGAAAATGTCAGGGGTCAATGGTCTTCCTTCGATGTTTCGGAGGCAACTGCCTCCTTACTGTCGAGCTCATGGGCACCATCTACTAGAAGGAGATATAGGTCAGCATGGAACGCATGGGTTTCTTGGTGTGTGGAACAACAGGTTGATCCCATATCGACTCCTTTGTGTAATTTGTTGAGTTTTCTCACTTGTTTATTTGAGGATGGGAAAGCGTATCGCACAATTAATAACTTCAGGTCAGCGATATCTGCATCACATCAAGGGTTTAATGGGTTCCTGCAGGAAAACATCCAAATTGTATGTAGATTGTTAAAGGGGATACGATGTAAGAGACCTCCTCGTCCTCGTTATTCTAACACCTGGGATGTTAATGTTGTGTTTAGTCTGTTGGACAGGTGGCCTGATAATGAAGTTTTGTCCATTAAAACAAATTTCAGCTAAATTAGCCATTTTACTTTGCTTGATCTCCTGCAAGAGAGTCTCAGACGTTCGGGCCCTGGATTTAGGGGGTAGATAATTTTTCCCCCACAGGAGTGAAATTTCAGATTTCTAAGAGGACAAAAACTTCATTGTCAGAGGTTTTCTGCCCAGAATTCCCACAACGCCCTAGATTGTGCCCGGTGCGTTGTTTAAAAAAGAATAAGAAAAAGTTACCGCCCCTAACAGGTCTCTTCAATCTCTACGTTTATTTATTTCTATACGTAAACCATATAAATCTGTAATTTCTACCACACTCGCTGGGTGGGTTAAATGGATCATGTCGGAAGCTGGTGTAGACATCTCCGTGTTCGGAGCTCATTCTTCCCGGAGTGCTTCTGCATCCGGAGCTTTTTCTCGTGGATGTCGTCTTGAGGACAGCTTAAAAACAGCAGACTGGTCCAGAGAATCCACCTTTAGGGAGTTTTATATTTAAACCAGTGTGTCACATGTCACATTCATTAGTTGCTTAAGCTTTGAACTCGCATAATAAGAGCCTCCGTGTCTTGTGGGATAATTCCCAGATTCCCCTATTATCATGACGGGGAATCATAATTAGAATAAAAGACAAGGAGGCGAGTATTATCCTGCCCAAACGTTAGAGTGTTCTTTCCCACCCTAATATCTGAGGATAATGTTATACGTTCTATAAGTGTTATAGATCGGTTGATCATTAGCTTTATATTTTTTGAGTAAGTTCTGTTGACCTTTAACATGTTGCTTTCTCTGACAGCTTGAGTGTTGTGTTGGAGTTCTCAGAAGATTTGGTCTTCATGCTGGAGGTTTTTCATGAAAAAAACGAAGCTCTTCCGATGTTCATTTCGTTAAAGAAGAAGTTTATTACGTCTCGCATCAGAAAAGAGGAGGAGCGTGCGGTGGTCGGAGGATTTAAGGAGTTGGACTGTACCATTATCTGTTATAGTTATATATTGTTAAAATGTATTTTTTTCTCGCTAAATACTTTTGTTGTGGTATTTGAGAGATTGTTCTTTGCTGCTATCGGCTAAGTAAAGGAAAGATATAATAAAGACACGGAGGCGAGTATTATGCTAATTATGATTCCCCGTCATGATAATAGGGGAATCTGAGAATCCAGCTTAGATTGTATCGAGGGAACCTCGCTGCACCCCGGCCCGAGGACAAACTGGGAATGTACAGAAAACCCAGAAGTTATTTTAATGCAAAGTCATTCATTACTACCGACCCAAAATCCTCCCTGACCCCACTAATGATCCCCCAGACCCCACGATGACCCCGACACACAGATGCTTAACTGCAATTCCCATGATTCTCTGACCATCTACAGGTCAGGTTTCCACCGGTTCCAGCCATGCCCCCTGGTGGTGAGAGCTATCCAGGCCAGCTCTTCCCTATCTGGGTTTGGCCATGCCACCTTGTGCCGCTCCTGGCTTCCCATGTGGCTGTCAGGCCTGGAGGCCACATGTACTAATTGCTCAGTCCTGATCACTATAAAAGATGCAAGCAGGAGAGGCGCCCATTGCTCTGGCTGTTCACGTTTCCTGGTACCTGCTTCCTATTTCAGATCTTGGATTTTCAGGTTTATGATTTTGGCGGTTATGCCGGACGATTCTTTTGTTTGCACTCTGTATTATTGATATCTTGTGTACCGACCTCCGCTTCTGACATTCCCTCCTGGCTCTTGATCCTTTGGCTCTGGTTTTGACCTTTCTATATGGTTCTTTATTTCATGTTCTGTGCATCACCCAGCAGTGTATGTATAGGTATATGTGGCTTCTGCAATAATAAACATAACTAGTTATAGTGTGGAGGCTTTTCATTTCACTTTTTGCCTTCCACCACAACCCTTGTAAGCACTGATTATACAACAAGACACGGAGGAGGCTTCATATTCTAATGCTAAACTCTTTATTTTCTTTGCTGCTATGGTTCAGTAAAGTTTTTGAATTTGGTTCAAAGAAAAAAAAAAAATTGTATACAAAACAAATTTTACAACCAATCACAATAGAACAGTCCAAATTGCAGCCAATCAGCAGTCCCCAACAGGCATAAATCCTGAAACTGCGTCATCCACTTCCCCTTTTCTTTGCTGCTACCACACAGCCAAGTATTCTCTTATTGCTGGTTGATAGATTTGTTTTATAATATTTCTGGCAATATTTTTCGATTGTGGCGCAATTTACCGCCAGTGCGTGTCTCCTCTGTACCAGGTCGTGTCCTCGGTATTGCGGGGGGGGGGCACCGTGGGCACGTTGTCGGGGAATGGGTTACGTTTTCCCTGATTACATTGGGGGCGGCTCCTTGTGTCTCCTCGTCCCCGGCATAATACTTCTACAGCTACATTGGGCACGGCCACATCAGCCTGTAACAAAGTGGCCAGCGCCATTTTACATAAGGGGCGCAGCTTCGCGCCATTTTGTAAGGCGGCGTTTTCATTTCTCCTCACGCCTACATTTTCCTCACAGCAGAGGAGTCGCGCTGAGGAACAGTAGTTACACTGTTGCAAAGCTAGATACTGTTTTTATTTGCCTCTGTAATGTGAGAGATATTCCCATGGCTTCTAATCAGAACTCCGCTTCAGCAGAGGCTATATCAGCCATTGCCCTAATGTCCTCCAAATTTGAGAACACACTTTTAAAAAAGGTGTTAACTGCACAACGGGCTCATAATTCTATTGAGGATATTAACCTGAATGCTGCTGGACCATCTACCTCAGACAGGTATTGGTTCGGCCCATGAGGTTGGGGTACCTATTACTCCAAGAGGGAGTTAACCGGCTCCCTAAAAAAAAAAAAAAAACAGCTATAGAATATTCTGGTAAATCCCAGAAATTTAAAAAAAAAATGTACTTGCAAGAGTGACAAGTCACGCAAGCGGAGGCCTACCCGCGAGGCCAAAAAGCGGGCCAAAAGAGCTGATACTAGCTCAAGCAGCTCTGAGGTGACTAGTTCAGAGACTGAGGAAAGTGACGAGTTTTCAGATTCTATCGATTATGAATGGGCACCAGGTGATTCTGAGGGATCAATTTCTCCTCAAGATGAAACCGCCCCGTTAGATGCTCTGGGGCAAACAAGGTTTGTCCCAGAATTGCTCACGCACCCACGATCCTCTGAATGGGCTCCACTGGAGCATGTTGCAAATTACATAGAAAGCCGCATTCGTAAACCTTTTGACCAAAAAACTCATAATAAGACCAGGGCTGAATGCCCAAGACCGACTCTGGCCTCTGACGCTGCTTCAGCACCAGAGGTTAATGAGGATATAGTGGAGTTCCTCAGTAAGACAGGTTGGAACCCCAAGAAAGGTCTGGAAGCGATGCATAAAATGTGCCAAGATAAGCTGCTGGACATTTTAGGTCCTTTCACCAAGTTATTTAATGCCATTGAGCATGACTTATTGGAAAACAATAAACATGACCTTTTTGAGAATCGAGGTTGGGTGCAACGGATGGTGTGGGTCTTGGGCAATGTGAAACTCCGTTATTTCTACGGAGCGCAGATGCTCGATTATCTTGAGAATAGAACCAAAGATGGTGTCCATGGCTAATAAGGAGCCTGGTCTAGAAGCCAATGGCTGTCTTTTTGCAGAAAATTTTATAAAACAAATGAGTTCAAAGGCCAATTCTTTTACGACCATAAACAAAGTCCAATCCTCTATGAAACGGGTTTTTCCTAACAAGGTTTTTGGCCGGGCCGGGAAAAGTAGGGGCCGTTTCCCCAGCCGGAATCCACAAACTTATTCCCGAGGCTTCTTCCTTCCAATCCTCAAGCGAACCAACAAGAACCAATAGGACAGGGGAACAACGAACCAGACCGGGTCGAGTCAGGTTCTCTCGAGGTCCTCGCAGACCTGCTTATACCGGTGAGTATGGTAAACAACCAACATTTTTTCCCAACCCCAATAGAGGGCAGAGTCTGTCTTTTTTTCCCAAAATTGGCACCAGATCACTTCAGATCCATGGGTGTTAAACACGATTATGGGTCACACCATAGAATTCGACACTCTACCAGTTCAAAACACACTTACCCCTACCACTGTGTTAATGACTCCAGATCACCGTCAGGTGATAAACAAGGAAATTATGGATTTATTCCACAAAAATGCTATAGAAAAGGTGGTTCCACCAAATCCGTTTTTCGTAAGCAACATCTTTCTGGGGTTAAAGAAAGGTGGCGACTTTCGCCCGGTAATAAGCTTAAAGAACCTAAACGAGTACGTTTCTTCTTACCACTTCAAGATGGAGGGTATCCCATCGTTGAAGGACACTTTGTGTCCGGACGATTGAATGGTCAAGATAGACCTCAAGGACGCTTATTTGCCAATCTCAATGGTGGAACACAGCAGAAATTACCTGCAGTTTCTTTGGGACGACTATTTATGGCGCTTCAAATCCCTTCCATCGGCCCCCAGGTGTTTCACCAAGATTATGAAGCCGGTGGTGTCAGGGACCGGGTTCTGGGGACACCGGTGTGATGGAGAAGAACCCAGGATGCAGTAAAATAAAAAGACAACAAGGGTTGGTGTGAAAATGCAGAAAATATATATTGAATAAACTAGGAGGTAAAACAAAGGCAGGAATCTGTATAAATTAGAAGTCCTTAGGAAACAATAGAAGATATTTGAAGACACAGTCTTTGGGGATAATGGAAGCTGGAAACCTGGATGAATTATGGATCCGTGAAGAGCAGACTGGTGGCGTTCGTGGATGGTCAAAATACAGGCCAGGGTTTGGTGCACTGGTAAGATCAGACTGGATAGCCACCGGGCTCTGGAGCAATTATTGCACGTCCTTACAATGGAAGGTTCAGAAGTTAATGTCAGAGCATTGGCTGGATGTGGGTGTGGTTCTCTTAAAAAGGAACCCAGTCAATGCTAATGAGATACATATGATGTTGCTGCAGGAGGTCTGAAGGAATGTGTATTAAATACATTAGCAGGCTACCAGGGTTGGAATCAGGATTTGGTTCTTTATCTGCGACGTCGCAGTGTTACGTGACAGGTAGTCTCGTTTTTAAGGAAAAGGAGTTCGTTTGATTGTATCTCTGGACGATATACGTCTAATGGCTCAGGATTTTTCCTTTATGACTCATCGCGATTTGACGATCAACTTATTGACGAACCTGGGTTTAATGATAAACTGGACAAAGCCCAGTTTAGAACCAACCAGGAATATGGAATTCCTGGGATTTCTAGTGGACTCTGTCCGAATGTCACTCAGCCTCCCGATTGCAAAGGTCCTCCAAATTCGAAGGGAGGCAAGTTATCTTCACGTCCGAAGTTTCCTCTGAGAGCTCTAGCTCGTCTATTGGGAATGCTATCAGCGTCAATTCAAGCAGTGTTTCCAGGGCCTCTCTCATATCGAGCCCTGCAAAGACTCAAAGCATCATGTCTTCGCCAGGGTATGCTCTATTCGGATCTGATCTCCTTAGAAGAGGATTCTCAGGGGGAGCTACAATGTTGGAGAGATCACATCAATACATGGAACGGCCGTTCCATTTTCCCTCCTCAACCAGAAGTGATTATAGATTCCGACGCCAGCAATTATGGTTGGGGCACGCGATTAGGTTCTGTAACCACAGGAGGCAGATTGGCTTCTGCAGAGGCCTCGCTACACATAAATGTACTAGAGCTCCTAGCTGGTTTGTTCGCTATACAAAGTTTTCTCAAAGACAAATCAATTCACTCAGTGTTACTCCGTATGGACAACTTCTCTGCAGTGACTCACATAAATCGCTTGGGAGGTCCCAGGTCAAAACAATTATCGGAAATATCCAAACTTTTTTTGGGGGGGGGGGGGGTTTGTCTTTCCAAAAACATTACGGTGAAGGCCCAGTTCATTCCAGTGTTATGCAACATTGTAGCAGACTGGAATTCCAGGTATTTATTAGGTCACAGCGACTGGAGATTAGACAGAACACTATTCCGATATTTGTTGTCTCTATGGGGTCCTTTTACAATAGACCTTTTTGCCTCTCGTTTGAACACTCAGCTCCCATGTTATTTCAGTTGGAGACCAGATCCGGACGCGCTAGGAACAGACACATTATGTCAAACCTGGCCTCAAGGAATTCTATATGAATTTCCTCCTGATCTCCAGGGTAATTCAGACAATGCGATCCAATCAGTCAACCTTGGTTCTGATCACCCCATGGTGGATGACACAACCATGGTTTCCGCAGTTAGATGTTCCTCGGATCCTGCGAGCGAACCCTGTACCTCTACAGGATCCAGAGAACACTTTGCAGAACATTCTGTCCGTTCCCTCGTTCCGTCTCATCGCGTGGAATGTATCGGGCAATCCCTCGCTTGTTCTCGAATTTCAAAAGCTACTTGCGACTTACGCTCCAGCACCAGGTACTAGAAAGCGATACCGTTATTATTGGAATTGTTGGGTCGATTGGTGTCTGGGCAGACAAGTTGATTCCTTTTCAGATCCTATAGAAGACATGCTTCAGTTTCTAACCACATTGTTTGAGGAAGGCAGGGCCTATCGTACTATCAATAATTTCAGGTCTGCTCTCAGTTTATCATCCCAGTATTGATGGTACCCCAGTGGGTCAGCATAGGTTGGTTTGTAGGTTACTTAAAAAGGTATTAGTTTGGAACGTCCTCGTTCACGTTATACTTTCACATGGGATGTTAACATGTTAGAATTTCTGGATTAATGGCCTCCTAACACAGAATTATCAATAAGCAACTGTCAGGTAAATTGGCGGTGCTTTTATGCCTTATTTCTTGTAAAAGGGTCTCTGACGTCCGTGCTCTGGATCTATCAGGGCGTTCTTTTACCCAGTCAGGGGTTGTTTTTGACATATCTAGGCGTACAAAAACTGCCATTTCGCATGCTTTTTTATCCTGCTTTTTCCCAGAAACCAAATTTATGTCCAGTTCTGTGTTTACAGGAATACGAGAGGGTTACAGCCCCACAGCATCCTCCCTCTTTTGATCGTTTATTTTTGACCATGACAAAACCTTACCACCCAGTGTCATCCACTACCTTGGCTAGATGGGTTAAGTGGATTATGGCAGAAGCCGGCATTGATATCTCTGTGTTTGGGGCCCATTCCTCTCGGAGCGCAGTAGCCTCTACAGCAATGGCTGTAGATTAGAAGATCTTTTAAAAACTGCCATTTGGTCTAATGACTCAACTTTTAAAGAATTTTATTTCAAACCCATTATTCACTTTGCACATTCTCTTATTAATTGTGGAATTTTCCTATTTCATGACGGAAAGTTCGAATTATAATAAGGACTCGGAGGCGAGTATTTGCCTTCTCTTTTTTTCATTTATTATCCTCAGTAGCAAAAATATATTAACATATTTGAAGGGAAACGAACCAAAAAACTTCCCCCATAACAGGGGTTAACCCAGGATCCCTACTGTCCTTTCCCCAAAGGTCCATGTAGCTCCACCCCTAGGGTAGCTCCTCCTCTTTTCATGATGAACCGAGCTAGTACATTCAACAGGTACTCTTAGAAATCCCAACGGGGAGGAGACGGAGGATACAAAGGAATAAAACGTGGAAATCTGAACAACTTGCAACCAAAGGATCAGCATGCTGAAAGAAAGCAAATACATGAAAAGGTGATTAGTCCCTGAGCCATAACTATGTACATAAAACATTTCTAGCGCCAGAAGAACCACAGTAGGCGAAGACAAAAACCAATAAAGTTTGAGAATATGCAAAACAAAGAACAAACTGTAATGAAGCCTCGCTTGTGCATAACAGACACAAATCATTTAATATGACACAAAACCAAGAAGTACATCAAAGGGAGGGAGAATACGGGCGGGAAATACTCGCCTCTGAGTCCTTAGGAAAATTCCACAATTTTATCACAGGACTCGGAGGCTCATATTTGCCAATTCAAAGCTAAATCAAAGTAGTCGGAGAGGAATCCAGGTGTTATCCCATACTCCATTGAACCCATCTGTATTCGAAAGACCCGTGGACGATACGTGTTCCTGTTGCGCAGATCTGCAACCACTGCTGTCTAGATCAGACCGAAAAGTCTTGGATTCGTCATGAGAACCAGAAATCAGCCAAGCTAGTAGACGAAGATTGTCTTGCAGGAGGAGAGGATGATGAAAGCCGTTAACGTCCTGTAGGAGGTTCCGGAGATGGAACATTCTAGGGCAGTCGATCGCCAACGACAGCAGGGATGGGAACCATGTTTGACCTGGCCAAAATGGAGTATAACAATCGTCTCTTGTTTCCGAACCTGGGAAATCGTCCGTGTGATGAGAGCAAATGGAGGAAAAGCATAATGGCGAGTCCCAGACAGTTCTGGAGAAAGGCATCCGTAGCCAACGCTTCAGGATCCGGTTTCCAACTGAAGAGAGGAAGTTGAGTACTCAACCTGGACGCGAATAAATCCCATTTCACGGGTCCCCACAGAGAATGGATAGCAGAGAAAACCGATGACAGAATGCGCCAATCTCCCGAGTCTAGCAGATGTCTGGAATTCATATCCGCGATCTGGTTGGAAAGGCCCGGTATGAATGGAGCCTGGACCCAGATATTGGCGTGGAGACAGAAGTCCTAAACGTTGGACACCATCTGGATAGAAACCATCCTGTAGGGAACGAGCTTTGAGACGTTGTAGGGCTGGATAATGAAGCGGCGCTGGAGTGATCACCAACCTTACAGCCACCAAAAGACCAATCACCCTGGCCAACATCCGTAGTGTAGGTGTTGAATGACGGAGAAGAGATGAAACCGCCTTTCTGAGGTCGTACATCTTGGAAACAGGTAGGAAGAGTATCAGGTTGTGCGAGTCCAAAAGATAACCCAGAAACTCGATTTGTTGTGTTGGAATCAGAAGGGATTTCTGTTCGTTGACGAGGAAACCCAGGTCTAGAATCAGAGTAATAGTCCATTGAAGGGGAGTCAGAAGAACCTCTCGTGAGTAGGACATCAGGAGAATATCATCCAAATAGATAACTAGACATACTCCTCTCGAACGAAGCGAGGCGACAACCGGCTTCAGTAACTTTGTGAAGCACCATGGAGCTAAAGGAAGGCCAAAGGGGAGGCACGTGAAACGCCAAACTTTACCTGAGCAACCTAAATTGCAGAAAATCCCCGTGAGAAGCATGAATGGGAACCGTAAGGAAGGCGTCTTTTAAATCCAATTTGACCATCCAGTCGTCTTGAAGCAGGACATGTTGAAGAGTGTGAATGTCTTCCATCTTGAAATGTCTGTACCTCACAGACTTGTTCAAGTCGCGAAGATTGAACAATGGACGCATGCCTCCACCTTTTTACACACTAGGAACATGGTGCTTATAAAGCCTTCCAAAGAAGCATGAGCCGGTTCCACGGCGCCCTTGCGGATCAGATCTCGTATCTCCTCCTGAAGCAGAGACTGAGCATGCGCAAAATGGAGCTGCGCTGGGACTTGACGTTGCGTCGGAGGCTCGACAAAATCTATCAAAAAAACCTTTGACAGTGGATAAAAACCATGCATCAGTCGATACGACCACCTATTTTCTGCCCATGAAAAGGAATAACTTTAAATTCTCTCACCTGAAGGTCTCCTGAAAGCAGAACCTCTGCCTCGGGTCGGGCCACCACACCATGGTTTGGCTCTTGATGGGAAAAATTGTGTGCTGGTGGACGTGTCAGTGTAGGACTGATATTGGTAGGAAGGGCCTGATGAGTGAAAAGGACCTGCACGGCTGGAAGAGTGACCCCTGCCTTTGCCGGCCCTGAGAGAGACCTGTCCCGGGAAGACTCTTAAAGAAAAATGCACCTACATAGGTGTTCAGCTTCTGTCTCCAAAGAGTTGACCGTGGGCTACAACACCCAGGTCAGTGGTAACCATGTGGGATAGCTGGGGGTCCATTTTAAGGATGATATTTTTCCTCCGTTCAGATGCCAGGGCCGTATTGGCATTACCAAGAACGCATAGGGACCTTTGTAGGAAGCCAAACAATTTGGCGTGGTATGATAAATTCTGGTCTGGTCCACCACATCTAGGGCCTTGACTAATGGCCCTGTTGTGTCCAGAATCTTATCCTGGCATGTTCCCATAGCAAAATCAATCCCTCTTTTTCCAGACCAACCCTTGTTGGCCATAAACGTTTGGAAGGCCTCATTGACCTCTGGGGTAATGCAGGTCTTTCACTCAGTTGAGCGTCTGGGACATTGAGCCTTTAAATTGGAGCGTGAAAATTGTTTCTATATCGCAGCGCATAATAGAGTCTACATATCTCTCTATATGAGGTAGAGGTCCAAGCGGACGAGTTGGGGTGGGAAAGGTCCTTGGGGTTAAAAAGAGGATTTCCCGCAGGATCATATATAGTGTTGTCCACTTGTATAGGAGGTTCCTCCTCGTCTCACAAAAAATCCTCATCTAGGTCAGGTGCATATAAGTCAATGGGGTCATCCCCCTCATCTTCCCCGTACTCAGGGTCTACTACCACTGAGCTGGTTCCAACGGGGATGAGACTCCGGTCGCTGATCTTGGGTCTCTTTTCATTGGTCGCTTTTTGCACCCCGCGATCAGGGGCCCTTTTGCGAGTACTATGCTCGCCCATCTTTTCAGGCATTGTTGCGGGGATGCCAGCCCCTCCAAAAGCACCTTGTAGGGCAAAGGTCTGGGAACCAGAGGGTCTGGAGACAGACGGGGCATTGGAGCGTATAGGGGATACCGCTCTATGCTGTACCTGACACAAGGGAGCACGGGAAGAATGTGGATGGGAAGCTGTGGCAAACACGGGGGAGGTTTCTGGCTGGGGTACAGAGTGAATCAGTTACCGCGTGCAGCATGGATTGATTCATGGAGGCATGCAGGTCATTAACTGCCAAAGAGAGTGATGAAGAAATGGAGACACGCAAGGAGCTTTCCAGCGCTGCAAATTTAGCCCTAGAACTCGATTTCTTATGATGAGGTTCGGCCAGAGGAGTCCCCCAAACTTGGGAAAGGTGTGGAAGGGGGAAGCGAACTGTCCTCCGACCCAGAAGGGCGACGGGGTGGCGGAGAGGGGGGTTTTAAGGACCTTAGAGACCTGGCTTCAGTGTGGTAATCTGAGGTGTAGTACCGCTGACTGAACACTAGAGGGCGGGCTCTCGCTGAAGCAGGAAGACCAGACGTTTCTGACTGGAAAAATCTGCGCGAGCTGTGTAAAAAAAAAAAAAAAAAAAAAAACCGCCGCGTGCAGGAGCGGGAGAACAGAATCGATGGGGAAAAAAAGCACAAAAAGGGGCAGAAAAAAAAAGTAAAAATTAAACCAGAGTTAACAGAAAAGGGTTAGGGAAACCTTGTTGGGAAAACGGGACCACGCGGTCCCAACTCCCGGTGCGGCGGGAGCGTCGACCTCCGTGGCTAAAACCGGGAGAATCAGCGTCCCGCCAGAGGGTTAACAAAAAATAATAAACAGCAATAAAAAAAAAAATATATATATATATATATATACACACATACACACACACACACACACACCTAAAAATACAATTTAATCACAATCGAAACACAAAATACATAGCAGAGACGCGCAGAGGTTCTTAACTGCCGAGGAGCAGCAAAAAAAAAGAGGAGCTACCCTAGGGGTGGAGCTCCATGGACCGTTGGGAAAAGGACAGTGGGGATCCTGGGTTAACCCCTGTTGTGGGGGAAGTTTTTTTGTTTGTTTCACTTCAAATATGTTAATATATTTTTGCTGCTGAGGATAATAAATGAAAAAGAGAAGCAAATACTCGCCTCCGAGTCCTGTGATAAAATTAGCTTTCAACGAGCATAATATGAAGCCTCTGTGTCTTGGTGTATAATCTAGGGATTTACCCTACGGGTCTAAGCATCCACTGCACCTGGTCATCATGCCTAGCTCCTGCTGATGAGGGTCCAACAGGACCCCTGTCCTAGAAGTGGCTTTGACCAGTTGCATAAACCTTATCTCTGCTAGAAAGTCACGGTGTGACATAGCATTGATTTTAGGGTTCTGTGTAATAACAGACCCAGGATGCATAAAGGTGAGAGAGGTCATATGCATATCCTACCCAGAATTCCTTCCTGCATATGGGGAATGTGGCACAGGAGCTCTGGGATGCAATTCATAAAATTGCTGTGATGTGCAGGTGGCTTCTGCAATAATAAACATATATACATAGATATATATATATCCCTAGCACAGTGTCATGGTTTACGCCGTCGCCGCCGTGGCAAGAAGGCCAAAGGTGGTACTGCACCCTCCTGACTGGACCAATACAGCATCGTTCTTGCTAAGCCACCTTCTGCTTTCCCTCAGGCTGTGTTTACTTCAGGTGCTGCAAATAATAGGCCTGTGGTTCCTTTTATAAGGGTGGAGCTCCCATGATTCAGGGCTGCATTATCACACTCACTTCCTGGTAGCCTTTCTCCTGTGACCTGCTCCCATCCTCTGCTGATAGTGATTCCCTGTGTACTGACCTCTTGCTTATGGACATTCACTACGTTTGCTAGCCGCCTGCCACGACCTATTGCATGGACTTTAGAAATACGTACATTACCCGCTGCTGCCAAGCATCCAGTACCAGCTGCTGCCAAGCCTCCTGTGCCCTTTGCCTCCAAACCTCCAGTGCCCTCTGTTTCCCGTCTCGTGTTGTATGTAAGTCTGTGTTTTTTTTCTTTCAGTGTCCGTGTCTGGTTCCTCCCTGCATTGCATCCTCAGTCATCTCCATTCCTGCCCTGTCCACATTGCTGTATTACAATAAACCCCCTTTGTACTTCAGTTACGTGGCTCAGCTTGTTTGTCACCGCATATCAGGCTTATACCCTATTCCCCTTTGCCAGGATCTTGACACACAAGAGGCCAGTGTAAGGACCTCATTTCTGTTCAGGACTCCTTGTGTGTTGTTGCTGGTTGTCTTGTCCTTCCTGTTCTGTTATTTCTTGTTAGGTTTTCTTTAGGCAGAAGACCATTCAAGGATCTTACCCCAGTGTTAGGGATCCCTTTAGAGTTCTTCTGTATTCTCCTTTTTCTCCTGCCATTCTTATTGTCACGACCAAACTACGCGCGCTGCTGCGCAAAGACGCCGGGTTAAGCCGCGCACTGTCTATCCTAGACCCAGATAATTACACGCGCTTCTCTACCCGTCCCGGCCACACTACCTCGCACAGCAGGCACGTAGGGCGCGATATACTGATCCCAAGATTGCAACGCAGCACAAGCCTTCTCCTGAAGCGCATAATAACGATGTCTCTCACAATCCTGGAACTCACTTTCTTATTCTATTAGTAACGCTGCCACCAGTCCTCACGGACACTACGCGCGTCGCAACAGGAAACGCAGGGCTTAGCGGCCGCACTATCCTAGACTCAGACAATGATTACAATTCCTACAATTCCCTGCCGTTTCCTGGCGACCGCAACACGCAATTTCTTATATATAACCGAGCTTAAGGCAAATAGCAATACTCCCAATCTCTTAGTTAGCGTGAATTTCATCAGCCAGAGTCAAAACTTAAATATTTTTTTATTTTATTTAGGATAGAAAAATCAGTGCTTAGTTACATAAAAAATCATAACTAGAATAAATCAATTACTTATACAATACACAGAAAAATATAAAGAAAAAGGTGTTAATCACAGAGCCTTACTTACGACGGAATACTCAGTAACTGGCATCGGTGCCTCCTGGGATCTGGAGATAGAGCATGGACAAATCAGTCCTCTTTAGAAGGAACCCCAAGTGATCAGCCCTGAGCCAGGCTTGATCCAGAATATATATAGGGCTGGCTTTTTTCTACGTCCAGCCTCCTAGCTGGCAGGGCTTTTGCCTACAATTCCCAGAATGCAATTCTCGCTCGTGCTCATTAAGCTTGTCAATTAATCTTTAATTGCCTAAAAGGCGTCCCTCTTCCCTCCAGACCCCCCTTAGAGATCAAGGATGTGCTTCCTGTCTTTGAAGATAAGGTCCAACTCTCTTAGGGCCGACCTGGCTACCAAGGTGTGACTCTCTATGTTAGTGCACAAAGAAATTCCCTTTTTACAGCTACGTGTTATATCCTCCCCCCAAGGGAGAAAGCTAAACCTTCTGATTGCATTTCAGCTGTGAACACGGGGATAAACTTACCAAATGGTCAGACACAAATATGAATATAACTCTATATGGAGGAGAGGAGATATGTATGAACCGGCAGATAGAAATACAGGTCTAATCTGCCACACTTATTACTATATATCTTGTCTTGTATCCGTGTAGTATCTGTGTGCTGGGGTCTTTGTCTATGCAGCCAGTAGCTAACCTGCCTAAAGAGCTAAATATCCTGAACAAAAGGCCAACCTTGACTCAAGCCATGGGCCCTCGTAACACTACTGCAATCAAACAATCTAGCCATAAAGCAGCGGGGTCAGCTCTTCCCTCTGTCAGCAGCATGATTTCTAGAACATTCCGGGGCTCCGGTAGTTCAGCATGTCCTGTGATAATCCATACATTGTCTTCTGCTGCCGAGGGTGTAACCTTTCATGTATTGACATGAAAGAGTCGGCAGGGGGGCACGCGCCAACACCTGCCTGGGCATTTACATAGCGCGAGAAACAACAAGGGGCCTGTCTGCTGAATCCAGACTGACGGACAGCTTAAAGCAGCTCATTCTGGACAATTCTACGAACGATGATCCTTTCTAGTGACATAAATTCCAAGTGCCTGAGCTGGCGCGCACGAACACACACACACACACACACACCCCTGAAAGCTGCAGCTGAGTCCGCCGAGTTTACCTGTAGGTCCTGGGACACCCTCTCCAGGTGGCAGGCGATCTTGCGCATCAGGTCGCTGTACATCTGTTCAGAGTGCTGCTGGCACACACATTTATACACACAGCTGTGGAGACAAACAGACCACAATTACTAACTTTTCCTATTACCAGAACGGAAAGTTAGAATTTTAATAATGACTCGGAGGCAAATATTTGCTTCTCTTTTCTGAAATTTAACCACTTCAATGCGGAGGACGCGCTGAGCACGTCCTCCCATTGGGGTCAGCGTTCGGCCGGGTTCCGGCCGATCGCTGGCCCCCCCGGTGCAGGCTGACATCCTCAATGTCAGCCCGGCATCCAGAACCGCAGCCGCTGAAATTAGGTGTCACCGCGGCAGCGCGATGACACCTAATTCAGGCGCCCCCAGCCCCCACCCCGCATGTGCGGAGGAGGCGCCTGAAAGGGAGGGGGGAGGTCCTTCGGACCTCTCTCCCTCCCGATCGGCGGCGTTGCGGGGGTTAACCCAGGCACCATTTGGAAGGGCACAGCTTGCCCTTCCAAATGGTGCCTGGCATTAACCCCTGGGGAGCTGGATCGCGAATCGGCGCTGAAAAGCGCCGGTTCGCGATCCTTTCCCGGAGCTGGCCGACATCTTGGATGTCGGCCAAGCCTCCGGGAACTCCCCCTGAGGACTGGCGTCATCGTGCATAGCATAGCAGTTAACCCCTAACTGCCACCAACGGTGGAGATAGGGAGTTCATTGGAACTCCCTATCTCCCGATCCGTGGCAGCTAGGGGTTAAAGTTTGGTATGGTTGGATCGGCCAGAGCATGGCCGTTCCAACGATACCAAACACTACTGTGAATTTTTTTTTTTTTTTTTTTTACAAAATTTTTCTTTTTTTTGGTTTGTTAATGCAGCAATATTGTTCCCATTTCAATTATAATGTGAACAATGATGCTGCACTAACGATTTTTGTATGCGGTGCGTTTGTTAAAAATCGTGTAATTTTCCCCAAAAAAATATGTAACGAGACCCCATCTCTAATTTTTTTAACAAGCGCACCCCATACAAAATATAACCGCAATTGCTCGCATGTTAAAATGTGAAAAAAAAACACTTTACACGTTGTAAATTATTGAAAATACATATTTTATAGCATTTTTTGTTATAATATACAGACATGACATAACGTATACATATAATAATGACATATTATGAATCTACCGAGTCTGACGGAAAGAACGATATATAATATGTCTGGGTCATATACAAAAATAAGCCTTCAAAACACGTTTAAACATGATGAGCAAAACCGGTAAAAATGACCTCAGCACAGAGGTGTGAAAAGCCTCAGCAGCGAAAGGGTTAAATCACAGCAGCAAGAGAAAAAGTTAAAAAAATCAAACATAACTTCCACTTAGCCCCTCGCACTAGTCCATAATACCTTGCGGTCCATGTCTATATATGGGCTTGAACCCGGAAATGCACCCGCTTTTCTGACTGCGGGTAACAGGATAAAGAACGGAATCAACAGGAAATCCAATAGGAACAAAGGTGAATTCAGCATAGAAGAACACGTAACCAGCTCCGGAAGCCGAAGGATGTAGAGAACCAGCCGTGAGTGGAAGGTATTGTAATCCATTTATAAGGCTGAAAATGATTAGCTAAAATTCCATTACTGGCAATTAAAGACCAAGTTTGGAATAAGAGACACAAAGGAGTCAAATAATGTAATACTTTATTATTAAATCAGTATGGTAACAACCGTGACAAAAAAGTGAAATGAAAACAGTAACAATTGTTTATTGAAAATTGTTTATTAAATTGTATGTAACAAACATAGAAAAAACGTTATTATATGGGTGGGAGAGGAGGGAAATACTCGCCACCGAGTCATTATTAAAATTCTAACTTTCCGTCATTGACTCGGAGGCTCCTATTTGCTAGTTCAAAGTTCGTCTAAAATCGGGGTAGACCAATGTAATACCGGTTTTAAATAAAAAGTACGTAATGTGGATTCTCGAGACTAGGGATGCACCGATACCACTTTAAGACCGAGTACGAGTACCGATACTTTTATTTAATGTCATGTGACGTTTTCCAATAGGAACAGACCTCATATAAAAATTTATATGAGATTGACCGCAGCTCACATGGATTTGCCCCCAGGTCTCATGGATTTGCCCCCAGGTCTCATGGATTTGCCCCCAGGTCTCATGGATTTGCCCCCAGCTCACATGGGTTTCCCCCAGCTCACATGGATTTGCCCCCAGCTCTCATGGATTTGCCCCCAGCTCACATGGATTTGTCCCCCAGGTCTCATGGATTGGCCCCCAGGTCTCATGGATTGGCCCCCAGGTCTCATGGATTTCCCCCAGGTCTCATGGATTTGCCCCCAGGTCTCATGGATTTGCCCCCAGGTCTCATGGATTTGCCCCCAGGTCTCATGGATTTGCCCCCAGCTCACATGGGTTTCCCCCAGCTCACATGGATTTGTCCCCCAGGTCTCATGGATTGGTCCCCAGGTCTCATGGATTGGTCCCCAGGTCTCATGGATTGGCCCCCAGGTCTCATGGATTGGCCCCCAGGTCTCATGCATTTGGCCCCCAGGTCTCATGCATTTGGCCCCCAGGTCTCATGCATTTGGCCCCCAGGTCTCATGCATTTGGCCCCCAGGTCTCATGGATTTGGCCCCCAGGTCTCATGGATTTGGCCCCCAGGTCTCATGGATTTGCCCCAGCTCTCATCGATTTACCCCCCGCTCGAACGCTGGGGAAGCTGGCCGTGTGCATGTAAAGCACGCGGCCAGCGTTCCCCTCCGGCGCGCCAAATACTCACCCTTCCTGAAGTTCCGGTCTCTGGGCAGTGATGCGGTCACGTGGCCGCCGGGCGCATCTGTGACGCTGATTCCAGCCGAGAGGCAGCGTCACAGGAGCGCCCAGTGGCCGCGGGAACGCATCACTGCCCAGCGACCGGACCTTCAGGAAGGGTGAGTATTTGGCGCGCCGGAGGGGAACGCTGGCCGCGTGCTTTTCATGCACGCGGCCAGCTTCCCCAGCCCCGCGGATACCGGCAAGCTGGCCCAGCGCCGGCTTCCGGTATCGGCGGGATGTATCGGGCCGTTTGCACGAGTAACAAGTACACGTGCAAACGGCAATATCGGCCCCGATACCGATACTAGTATCGGTATCGGTGCATCCCTACTCGAGACCAATCTGCGGCCCGCATCAAATCCTCTAAACGACATCCCAAGGAGAAAGCGGACGAAACCATAGCACTCCTAGCAGAGTGAGCACCAAAACATGAGACATCAATACCTGCCTCCGACATAAGCCAACGCATCCAACGGGCTAGAGATGCTAAAGATACCGAATTAAGAGGAGCTTTAAGAGACAAAAATAGAGAATTCCCACTAGTGCAAAATTGACTCGTACGAGATTCGTACTCCTGTAAACACCTTATAGGGTAAATAAGTGGGTGATCTGTAACAAAGGATAAAAAAAAACAGAGGTTATGGCGGTTTTTGTACGACGAGTGATATCAAACATAACCCCATCAGGACCGAAAGAACGTGATGGAACATCCAAAGCACGTACATCACTAACTCGTTTACAGGAGAAGAGACAACAATAACATCAACAATTTAGCTGACAATTGACGGATGGACAGAACTTCATTAGAAGGCCAACTAGACAGGAATTGGAGGATCACTGTGACGTCCCAGGTAGAGTTATAACGTGGTACTGGGGGACGCGATAAACGAATGCCCCTTAACAAAGGGCACACTAACGGACGTCAATCTGCCACGAAATTTGTCATTCCCGAAATGAATTGAGCTAGAATGGTAATGAATTGAGCTAGAATGGGACCAAAACTTCTTTGCTATTAGAGAGAGGGGATCCGATCTTGGGCTTCCTAGGCAATTGATACTTCTTACTGCTGACAGGTTGTCCAATTTTAGGAGGATGGATTGATCGTGTTGACACTTTGTGAAACACTGTACTGCGAACAGTCCTGCCAACAATTCTAGACAATTTATGTGGAGAGCTGATTCTATTGTGGACCAACGACCTCCCGTCTCCAGGGGACCCTGTCGAGCTCCCCATCCAGTGCGGATTAGTTATAAATTTTATTATCGATGGATCAATCTCCGGGGTGACACATGTTTTGCCCGTGGTTGAAGGGTGTGGGCTTTCGGCCCTCATATTCTGCCTGGTGGCCTTGTCTAGAGGCCGTCTAATGTTGGCTTCCACCCATTTCTCTACATGTGGTAGAATGTACCATGCGGTGGATTGAGGATGGGACAGGTCTTCTGGACAAAAGAGGGGGTCCCCTTGGGGGCCATAAATTACATTACCCTCTTCATAAAAGGGTGGGGGCTCCTCAGACTCCTTGTATTCAAAGAGGACATCCTCAGGCGCATATAGCGCCATCTCATCCTCATCCCCTTCTGGGGGATAATCATCATTGCCACGGGTGGTGGCTAACACCAATGCTTTCCCAGTGGTATCCTCGGTGGGAGCCGTGTCATAATCATATTTATATTTTTTGGGGATGATTGCCATATGCACCCTGCGATTCTGGGCTCTTTTCCGAGATGGGGACTCGGTATCATATACTGGCAGTGATGCGGGGTTGCCAGCCCCTCTGTCAATAGGTTTAGATTTACATGTTGTCTTTTGTCCCATAGTATGGGAAGATGAAGGCTCTGCTGAGTGAATATAGGGATTGGAAGGTGTAGGTGTGACTGGAAGGGCTTTTACAGCTGCCATTAATACCTCTAGTGAACTGTGGAGATCTACCGAGAGGCTGGAGACCGCAGACTGCACAGCTGCTGAAATAGAAGCCTGCATTGAAGGACCTAAAATGGGCTCAGGCGGTGGGGTAACCTCAGGGTGAGATACCGTATCTTGTAGGGAGTCACTGGCCTCATGATACTCGTCTGCCATAACTGAACCCTCCCCCGAATCTGACTCATTCACTGAGGAAGAGGGAGAATGGTGCTTGGCTTTAACACAGCGTTTTGTCATAGCTGCAGTCTGAGGTAAAATTTTGAGTGGCGCGAGGGGGCGTGGCCACGGCCGAAGCTGTGTGAGGGCCATCTCGCGCTGAGAGACGCGCCGGCAATACAGCACGCGGGCAAAAGCCCACAAAGAAAAAAAAAAACGGGAAAAACTTTCGTAATTTAAAAGGAATAATGCGATGTAACTAAAGTTACAAAAAGGCGGGTGGTCGCCCCTAGGTTGAAGCCGGGACGACCAAACAGCCAGCGGTATTAAAATAAATACAGTACTATACCATTAGAGATATATTAAACAGTAAGAGAGAGACAAAATATACTTCTCTCCAGCTGCAGCAGCAGAAAAGAGGGCGCGTTTCCGGGTTCAAGCCCATATATAGACATGGACCGCAAGGGATTATGGACTAGTGGGAGGGGCTAAGTGGAAGTTATGTTTGATTTTTTCTACTTGTTCACTTTTTCTCTTGCTGCTGTGATTAAATTTCAGAAAAGAGAAGCAAATCGGAGCCTCCGAGTCAATGACTTAAAATTACAGCCTCAGGGAGACCCCCAGCTAACACAGAAACAAGTCACACCATTACTTGTCACATACAGGTTCCTAGCAGCCGTCAGGTGTGGATACAGAACGCGAGAAAAATAACCAAACCCAACGGAAACTGGCATTTACTGCTCAGAAAACTAAAGCGGGGCTCAGCAGCGGCCTGGGGACAACCACCCATACCCTACCTCTAGATCCACCCCTACACCCACCCCCTACCTCTACTTGTTATTATCACTAGATCACACACGATACATTGTTATCATTATGTCTCACACACACAATAAATGGTCATCATTATCAGGGTTATTCAGAGAGCGTGAAAAGCAGGAGAATGACTGGAGAATGAAAAATTCTAGGTCAAAATTCCTAAATTTTCCTACCAAATGTGACGGAAAGTTTCGATTTTAATAAGGACTCGGAGGCGAGTATTTGCATCAACTTCTTTTATTGCACCCACAGCAGCAAAAGATGAATGCAATGAACATAAGAAGAAAACGTAGGGGCATCCCCCCAGCAGGGACGTCCCAACCCCAGCCCTTAGTACCACCCCCAAGCTTAGATACGTCCTGAGCGGGAGCAGCTTAAGCCTCTTTTAGCAGCAGCTTCAGAAACCAAAACGGCCAACAGTGGCAAACGAAGAGCCAATGGCGACAAACGAGGAACTGAACCAATCGAACCATCTGGGAAGTGAAGTCTCGCAGCATTCACGAGGCTGTTTAGAAAACACAAACACGAGCCAGGCATTAAAACAGGGAACCCATCAGGAACCCCACAACGAGCACCCACCCACCGATAGGAAGTGGCCAAATACATCTACATAAAAGGGACATCCCAGTAGTGAACAGAAGGGGGCATAATCCCAGGGGACACCCGTCAACCTAGCCCCCTCCCCCGTCACCCATCAACGGCGGAAGGAAAACCTACAAGAAACCCAAAGTTCAATAATTTTTTTTTGTGAATATATGTTTATTCGTTTTATAGAAGATAATATACAAAAGATCGTAAAACATCACGTTACTCGGCACGCAGGCCAGTCAGATAGCATACTTCACAGTGATATATGCAAGGGAAGTGTGGATAGGGGGGTAACAGGGGGTGGGGGTAGAACGGGAAGATGGGAAGTGAAGAAGGAGTTGGATAGGGTGGGAGACACAGTACATGGCATACCCCAGGCAATATAAGTGCAAGCATTGACAACACAGATAAACCAGTGTTGAGTTGGTCAGTAAATGGGCACTAGAGTGTTTGCGCCCTCACCTCTACATTGGGCTGACGGTAGAATCATCAAGCAGTATCGCTTTAAATTCGGGCTCTGAGGAAAGTAGGAGCCATCTGGACCATATGGTCAGGTATCGGGAGAGCATGTGATTGGCCGTGAAGAACAAATGTTCTGTAGTATGGAGGTTCTTCCATTCTAGACAGCCAGAGTGTGAGAGGGGGGCAGTCGGGGCGCCGCCAGAACAGGGGGATCAGGCTTTTTGCCGTGTTAAGAATACGCAAGCCAACGGAGTTTTTATACGCGTACCTGGAGTACGGAACGTGGTGCAGTAGCATTGGTGCTGGTAGAAGGTCAGGCGGGGGGGGTCTAGGAAAAGACCCAGCAGTCTATGTATTTTAATCCAGTAAGGGCGTATTAAGGGGCAAACCCACCAAATATGTATGAGTGAACCTGGAGAGTCACCGCAGCGCCAACAGCTATCATCAATCTCTGGGTACATTCGGCAAAGGACTTGGGGCGTTCTATACCACATGGAAAGCAGTTTATAGGCTGACTCTTGTATTCTTGTGGAGACAGAACAGTGATGTGTGAGGTCACAGATGCGACTCCATTCCCCCTCAGACAAGCATATTCCCAGCACCGTCTCCCACCTCCCTATGTATCCGGGAGGTTGAATGTTAGAAGCATGTAGGAGAAGGGAGTAAAGACGGGACACACCATGTGGCAATAGGCCTTGGCGTGAGCAGAGTACTTCAAACTCGGTGAGGGGTCGTTTTAGACGGGATTGTTGGGGATAGCTCTGATGAAGCTCAGTATCTGTTGGAAGGATAGGTAGAGAGCGAGAGATACAGTTTCCCCTCCCTTCAGTTCCCCCAAGGTGACGAAGCGACCGTTCGGGAATACGTGGTGGATGCGAGGTGTAGGCACGTTAATTAGGTCTCGAAAGGTCAGGGGGTTGAGGCCCGGAGAAAAGACGGGGTGGTGTATCAGGGGGGTGAGCGGAGAGGGGTCCGAGGAAAGCCCCAGGGGTTGTCTCATCCGGTGCCATATACGCAAGGACGTCGAGGTGTACAGCAAGGGGCGTGTTAGGCGTAGCCCATGGCGTCTGGGTAGCCATGGGAGTGTCGCAACCGAGACTCCCGCCTCGATCCCCTCAATCTCCCCCCAAGCCCTTGTCTGGCCGAGTCTCGCCCACTCCACCACTCTAACCATATGGCATGTTTTATAATACAAGAAAAAGTCTGGAACCGCCAAACCGCCTTCCCGTTTAGGCAGAGTTAGGCAGGTAAAACTTTGTCGGGGGCGGCTACCTCGCCATATATATGTGGTCATCAGGGAGCGGAGTGTGCGAAAGTAGGCACTGGGGATGTGGGTAGGGATTGTCTGGAATAAGTATAGGATGCGTGGCAGTAGGTTCATTTTAAGTACTTGGACCCTCCCTAACCAAGAGATGTGTGGATAGTCCCATTGTCCAAGGTCGTTAGCGAAAGTGTCCAGGATGGGAAGGAAGTTGTCGCGGAACATGTGGGCTGGGATTTGCGTGACCCAAATCCCTAAATATTTAATACGTGAAGTGGCCCATTGAAAGGGGAAGTGTGGAGTGAGGGCTGAGACCCTGCTTGCGGGTAGGGATACGTTAAGTATAAATGATTTAGCATAATTAATTTTCAGGTTCGAGAGTAGGCCATAACGATGGAATGCCTGAAGAACATTGGGCAATGTGGTCTCCGGTTGGGAGACAAAGAACAACAGATCATCTGCGTATGCCGCGATCTTGTGCTCGGTAGGACCCACTCTCAGACCTCGGATATCTGGGGAGCCCCGCACCGCCGCCAGGAAAGGTTCCAGGGCCAACGTAAATAATAGGGGGCAACCCTGTCTTGTTCCGTTCCGGATCCTAAATGGGGGTAGTGTACATACCGTTTACGCAGACACGGGCCGTGGGGTTAATGTAGAGAGCTCGAACCCAGGCACATAAATGGGGACCGAGACCTATGTGTTCGAGTGTGGCAAATAAAAAATCCCAGTTGACCCGGTCAAACGCCTTTTCGGCGTCTGTGGACAACAATAACAAATCTTCCCCTCGGCGTTGAGCTCTGTGTGTGAGAGTTAAGGCTCTAATGGTGTTATCTCTAGCTTCCCGGCCAGGAATAAAGCCAGCCTGGTCAGGATGAATTAGGTCAGTGATGTGGGGTAAGAGTCGTGATGCGAGTATTTTGGCAAATAATTTAAGATCACAATTTAAGAGGGAGATGGGTCGGTAACTTCCGCACTGTTCGGCGTCTTTCCCGTCTTTAGGTATCAAGGTAATGTTTGCAGCTAAGGTCTGAGGTGGAATAAGCCGCCCCTCCGGGACCGAGTTAAAGGCTAATAAAAAATGTGGTGAGAGTGTCTTTAGAAATTGTTTGTAGTAGTTTAAAGGGAGACCGTCTGGTCCCGGGCTTTTACCAGTTTTTGAGGATTTCAGTGCTCCGGCCAGTTCCTCCGTCGAGAGGGGCGACTCAAGAAGTCGCACAGTCGACTGTGGGAGCCTACATTTCAGGTGGGTTGTCAGATAGTCATGGATATCAGTTCTGTTAGTCGCCCTATCCTGGCCGTGGGGTGCGCCCGGTAAATTATATAGGGATTCATAATACGTTCTAATGGTGGACTGGATGTCGCTGGGCAGATAATGTAGTTTTTTATGTGAGTCTCTGATCTTGGCAATGTAGGAGGCAGCCCTCCGTTTCTGTAGCATGCGTGCCAGGAGGCGCCCGCTCTTGTCGCCGTGAGCAAAAAAAAACATTTTGGAACGTTGGCATCGTCTGTGATAGGAGGAATTTAAAAGGGTGGTCAAGTCGCGCCTCGCTGTGGTCAGTTCAATCAGGTCGTCCGGGTCCAGGGAACCTTTGTGTAGGGTCTCTAACGTTGCTATGCGCTTTAATGCATCGGAAATGGCAGTCGATCTCTGTCTTTTAAACTCTGATGCCTTCTGTATGTAAAAGCCCCTCACTACACATTTGTGTGCTTCCCAGATCGTCAGTGGAGAGAGGTCTGGGTTGGTGTTTTCTGTAAAGTAGTGTTCTAGAGCCAATGTGCAGTCCTGTGTGACAGTCGGGTCCGAGAGGAGAAAGTCGTTAAGGCGCCAGGTTGGGGCCGCGGTCCGGTAAAGCGGGGAGGTGAGGGTCATCATGATAGGTGCGTGATCAGACCAGGTTAGGTTACCAATTGTTGCGGATTGGAGGTCTTGTAAATGGTAGTGGGAGAGAAAGAAATAGTCCAGTCTGGAGTAGGTCTGGGCTGGGTGGGAGAAAAAGGTATAGTCTTTGTCGTCGGGATGGAGTGCCCTCCAGCAATCCACCAATCGGTTCGAGTGGAGGAGGGAGCCGATCCGGCGCAAGATATGTGTGGGGACGGCAGAGCGTCCCGTTGACGTGTCGCGCAGGGGGTCCAGTGGGATGTTAATGTCCCCGCCCAAAACCAGGCAGCCCTCCATAAAGTCATTTAATGTTGTGAGGAATTTAGCTAAGAATTTATGTTGGCTCTTGTTCGGTGCATATATGTTAGCGAAGGTATACATGCGATCTGAGATCGTGCCCTTCACTACCACGTAGCGGCCATCTCCATCTGTAAGCGTAGCTATATGACAGAAGGGGACGGATTTGGCAAATAGTATTGCAGTACCTTTGGATTTGGCTAGGGCATTGTGGCTGGAGAAGCCCAGGGGGAACCTTGAGTCAGTAAATGTGGGTGCAGACCCTTCTCGAAAGTGGGTTTCCTGTATGAACACTACGGAGGCTTTGGCTCTATGAAAATCCCGTAGTGCAAAGGATCTTTTCTCCGGGGTATTAAGACCCCTGGCATTGATAGAAAAAAGTGTCAGATGTGTTGGTGTTGTGGGTGCCATTCCCTATCTGTAGTGGGAGTGGGGTAGGGTGGTTGTCCGCTGTAGAGGTCTCCGGGGTGGGGATGATAAGTAAGGGTAAACACAGGGAAGTATAAAAGGGGGGGTCAGAGAGGGGGGAGGCCCAGAAAAAAGGAAGAGGGGGGGGGGGTCGAGGAGAAAGAAACCTCGGGCCAAAATATATGAGGTATGGGCAAGGTTGGGTATGAGGTCCGGGGTCACAAGGAACTCCCCGCGCCCCTCCCAACCGTCGCGTCGCCCTGTCCTCCGGGTGGGAGGCGAGTCCAGAAGGTACCACGCGGGAGGTGTCAACCACTACTCCGCAACCAGACGGGTGCACTCCAGCAGAGATGATGAAACCCCTCCGACCCAAAACAATCTAACTTAAAAATGCTTAAGATGAATGCGCAGTAATATTAAAACTTTTGAATAAACAGTGCAAATGTCGTGAACCCTAGAAAAAGATCTAAGAAAAAACATTCGACGGAGAAAAAGTCCGGCAGGCGAATAACTTCGTAACTGAGTGAAAGTCAATTATGTATGTATATGCGTAGCGCTAAAGTCCCGGTGCCCCAGGCACAGCAAGAGAGAATATCGGAATCATAGTTACCCTCCATGAATCCCCTCCCGGAAGTCGATCTTGTGTCGCGGGAACAGGTGAGCCGTCATGGCTCGCGGTATCCTTTTTGTGGGAGTCCGTCCAGAGACCGCTGGAGCAGGTGCGAGAGTTAGTGGAACCGCTAGAAAAGGCAGTTTGCATAGGGTTGGGGTTTAAGGTCTCGTATGGATGCTGTAGAGCCCCCGGGAGAGAGTCTGTGCAGTAGCTCTTCAGGACGGCGTAAAGGTCCTGCGGACATGTTAAGCTTTCGTATCCCAGAGTCTCGGTTCATGAAATGAAGTTCGGATAGCCCGTCCAGTCTCTTCTCCACGGCGTTCATCGTGCCTCACAGGAGCGGGTAGAAGGGCGGGCCACGATTTCCGTTCAGGGATCCAGCTGCGCACAACGGGGCCAGCTTTGAAGCTGGTGGGGCTGTCAGAGAGGCTGAGGTGTGTAAGGTTGAGATCCAAAGCCTACTTGTGTAGACCGACATACCCTCAGGAGGGGGGGGGGTTCGTGCGTTAATTCGTCGACCCCCGGTGACGACCAGCGGTAGAACGAGACTTGGCGGGTCTTTGCGGTAAGGCGTCAGAGGTCAGGCCAGGACGGTTGGAGGAGTAGAACTGCACCGGGTCCGGCCAAGACAGTCCCACCGGAGGAAGTTGAAGATCAGAGACCAGGGTATCCACATCAGCAGAGGAGCGTGCCAGGAACGGCCCTTGAGGAGTAGTGACTAGGAGCCCAGTAGGAAAGTGCCAGCGGTATCTTATCTTCTGCGCCTGTAGGCTCCTTGTGAGAGGGCGTAAAGCTCTGCGGAAAGCTAGGGTTGCAGGAGATAGGTCTGGAAAAAGTTGCAGCTCTACTCCGTCATGGGAAATCTGAGTGGGGGCGCGCGCGGCCCGTAATAGATCTTCTTTAAGGGGAAAGCTTTCCAGGCAACACAGGCCGTGGGGGACCCGAGGAGCCGCGCGCCAAGATGGGAGCACAAGCGTTGCGGCTCGGAGGGTCACCGCAGTAACCGGATCAAAAGGTGGACTTGTTTACCAGTTACATGTAGCAGATCCGGGCGCGCCGCCAAGCCGTACAAGACAGCCGGCGGCGTCCCGGTCACAAGGGCACCCGCGGTGTTAGCCGGGGATAGTCGGAGCCTCGAACACAACAAAATCAATAACAATCAGGTAGAAATAGAATAACAAGGTAAAATAGTAAAACCCTGAAAATCAGTAAAGACGATGCGGGAGCAGCAAAAGAAGAGGCATAAGCTGCTCCCGCTCAGGACATATATAAGCTTGGGGGTGGTACTAAGGACTGGGGTTGGGACCTCCCTGCTGGGGGGGGGGGATGCCCCTATGTTTTTTTCTTATGTTCATTGCATTCATCTTTTGCTGCTGTGGGTGCAATAAAAGAAGTTGATGCAAATACTCGCCTCCGAGTTCCTGTATTGAAATAGCCGATTTGGAAAGTGAGATGAAAGGGAGAATTTTTCTGGTTCGGCCATTTTGACCTAGAATTTTTCATTCTCCAGTCATTCTCCTGCTTTTCACGCTCTCTGAATAACCCTGCAAGTCTCACACACAATACAATGTAATCATTATGTCACAAACACACTACAATGTTATTATGTCACATACAGAATACAATGTTATCATTATGTCACACACACAATACAATGTTATGTCACACACACAATACAATGTTATGTTACACACAATACAATGTTATCATGTCACACACACACAATACAATGTTATCATGTCACACACACTACAATATTATCATGTCGCACACACACAATACAATGTTGTCACACACACAATGTTATCATGTCACACACAATACAATGTTATGTTACACGCACAATACAATGTTATGTTACACGTACAATACAATGTTATGTTACACGCACAATACAATGTTATTATGTCTCACACACACGATACAATGTTATGTCACACACACGATACAATGTTATGTCACACACACGATACAATGTTATGTCACACACACGATACAATGTTATGTCACACACACAATACAATGTTATCATGTTACACACAATACAATGTTATCATGTTACACACACAATACAATGTTATCATGTTACACGCACAATACAATGGTTACACACACAATACAATGTTATCATTAGGTCTCACACACTACAATGTTATTATGTCACACACAATATAATGCTATTATAACACTGTATTGTGTGTAACGTCACACACAATGTTATATCACACACAATGTTACTATGTCACAATACGATGTTATCATTATGTTACACACAATACAATGTTATAATATTGTATTGTGTGTAAAACATAACATTGTATTGTGTGTGACATAACATTGTGTGCGACATGGTATCATTATCGTGTTACACACACAATACAATGTTATCATTGTTACACACATAATACAATGTTAACATTGTATTGTGTGTGTAACATAACATTGTATTGTGTGTGACATAACATTGTGTGTGACAACATTGTAGTGTGTGTGTGCGACATAATAACATTGTATTGTGTGTGACATAATATATGTTACACACAATACAATGTTATGTCACACACAATACAATGTTAACATTGTATTGTGTTTGTGTGACATCATAACATTGTATTGTGTGACATAACATTGTGTGTGACATAATGATAACATCGTGTGTATTGTGTGTGACATAATGATAACATCGTGTGTATTGTGTGTGACAATGATAACATTGTGTATTGTGTGTGACATAACATTGTATTGTGTGTAACATAATGACACACACAATACAATGTTATTCTGTTACACACACAATGTTATGTCACACACACACAATACAAGGTTATCATTAGGTTACACACACACAATACAAGGTTATTATGTCTCACACAATGTTATCATGTCACACACACAATGTTATGTCACACAATACAATGTTATGTCACACAAACAATACAATGTTAACATTGTATTGTGTGACATAATGATATTAACATTGTATTGTGTTTGTGTGACATAACATTGTATTGTGTGACATGATAACATTGTATTGTGTGACATGACAACATTGTAGTGTGTGTGTGAGACATAACAATGATAATGTTATAATTATGTCACACACACAATGTTATCATTGTTATGTCTCACACACACACACTACAATGTTGTCATGTCACACAATACAATGTTATGTCACACAAACACAATACAATGTTAATATCATTATGTCACACAATACAATGTTAACATTGTATTGTTTGTGTGACATAACATTGTATTGTGTGACATAACATCATTGTGTGAGACATAATAACCTTGTATTGTGTGTGTGTAACCTAATGATAACCTTGTATTGTGTGTGTGACATAATAACTGTGTGACAATAAGATTGTAGTGTGTGACATAACATTGTATTGTGTGTGAGACATAACATTGTGTGACAATGATATCATTATGTCACACACACAATACAATGTTAACATTGTGTGTGACATAATAACATTGTATTGTGTGTGTGTGTGACATTATCATGTGACACTACAATGTTATCATTGTCACACACAATGTTAACATTGTATTGTGTGACATAACATTGTATTGTGTGTGAGACATGATATCATTATCATGATGTCTCACACACAATACAATGTTATGACGTCACGCACACACTTCAATGTTATTGTCACACACAAATGTCACACACACACTACATTAGGTCACACTCACTACAATGTTATGTCACACACACAATATTGTCACACATGTTATAATTATGTCACACACACAATGTTATGTGTGACAATATTGTGTGTGTGACATAACATTGTAGTGTGTGTGACCTAATGTAGTGTGTGTGTGACATAACATTGTGTGTGACAATGATAACATTGAAGTGTGTGCGTGACATCATAACATTGTATTGTGTGTGAGACATGATAATGATATCATGTCTCACACACAATACAATGTTATGTCACACAATACAATGTTAACATTGTGTGTGACAAACATTGTAGTGTCACATGATAATGTCACACACACACACAATACAATGTTATTATGTCACACACAATGTTAACATTGTATTGTGTGTGACATAATGATATCATTGTCACACAATGTTATGTCTCACACACAATACAATGTTATGTCACACTACAATCTTATTGTCACAGTTATTATGTCACACACACAATACAATGTTATCATTATGTCTCACACACAATACAATGTGATGTCTCATACAATACAATGTTATCATGTCACACACAATACAGTGTTATCATGTCACACACACTACAATGTTATCATTGTCACACAATGTTGTCATGTCTCACACACACTACAATGTTATCATTGTCACACACTACAATGTTATCATTGTCACACACAATGTTATGTCACACACAATGTCATGTCTCACACACATTGTTATCATTGTCACACACAATACAATGTTATGTCACACACACAATGTTATCATTATGTCACACACACACACAATACATTGTTATTATGTCTCACACACACACACACAATACAATGTTATGTCACACACACACTGTTATCATTATGTCACACACACACACAATACAATGTTATCATTATGTCACACACACACACAATACAATGTTATCCTGAGGTCTCACACAATACAATGTTATGTCACACACACAATGTTATGTCACACACAATGTTAGCATTATGTCACACACAATGTTATGTCTCACACAATACATTGTTATCATTGTCACACACAATACAATGTTATGTCACACACACACAATACAATGTTATCACACACAATGTTATCATTATGTCACACACAATGTTATCATTATGTCTCACACACAATGTTATTATGTCACACACACAATGTTATTATGTCACACACACAATACAAGGTTATGTCACACACAATACAATGTTATGAGATTGTATTAACTCTTTCAGGAGCTAAATGTGTTTGGCGCTGAGGGGTCTATTCAGAAAATGTTTGTGCTAATATGGTTGTATAGTAATGCCGCTCACCAATGGTGTGTCCTTCACCAAAGTTAAATGAAAGCAATACAAACTTTAGCTTGTGGAGGGAGCGCAAAAGAGGATAGGTGAATATTCTGTTCACAAGTATCACAGTTGTTCTTGGATAAAATCAATTCTAGAATACAAAAAGAGACGCCTTCATTGCGTAGTATATTTTACAGTACAAGAATGGGTATATAATGGTGAATACACACTCACAAACATAGAGCCTATAGGCTCGTGGTATTTGCTTGTAAGCCTCTATGGGGGCTCCTCCATCAGGATGGTAATGGTAGGAAGTGGTCTCTTGATGTCCAGAGATACCTCGATAAATGAGAGATATATGGCACAATACCAAAATAGAAATTGTGATAATGAAAGAACAATTTGTATTCACTCACGTGGTACTGAGCCTCCCGTTTGAGTGGCTCAGTATTTCAGCTTGTGGACCACTTCAATGGAGGGGGGGTCCCACCCCTAAGATGTAAAAACTAGCACAGGCTAGTAGGTGGATATGATGGAAATCCGGATCAAATAGCAAAGAATGAAAATAGTATTTCAAAGAAAATTTATTACAAAATAAAAACAAATAAAATCAAATAGATTAACAATAAAAGGATAAAAGATAAGGAGAAAAAAAGGGTAGACCGAAACGCGTTTCTCTCGCTAGTCCTGCGAGCTTCATCAGTCGGATAATCTTTCATGTTGAGCAGGTGTCTTTTATCTTGATCCCAATCAGTCATAAGGAGTGTCCTTCGCGTGCGTTTCAAAGGGGTACTTAACGGGAGCGTCCTTCGCGTGCGTTCCAACAGAGCACTCGATGGGCTGTCCATTTGGGATTTGAGAGAGGGGTGTGTTTGCCATCTGCGTTCCATCTGGGTATATAATCGCCAGCTGATTGCGGTTCAGCAGAAGCTTAAAGGGTTTCCGTTAGTACACTTCCGATTTTGCTTGGTCTCCATGGTGATCGGATTAAACATTTTTCACGAATATGTGGGATAAAGCAAAAAGATCTGTGATGGCTGAGTATTTAAATGATAAAGAGACATCTAAGGCACACAAATCACATATCGGACTCATAAAATAACATATGGGGATGGATTATCGCAGAAATTTCTTTCTCTAAAGGGGAGCATCTAATCTTAGATATACAGAATAATATAGATCTATCCATAATGATTAGAATCTATGCATTAGCAAATGTAACAGCTATCTCCATGGTGGTAGGATTCAACATTTTTCATGAATATGTGGGGTAAAGCAAAACGATCTTTAGTAACTGAGTATCTAAATGATAAAGAGACATCTGAGGCATTCAGATCACATATCAGCCTCGTACAATAATATATAGGGGTGAATTATCGCAAAAAAAAAAAAAAAAAAAAAATTTTTTTCTTCTCTAACAGAGAGCATCTAATCATAGATGGAATAATATAGATCTATCCATAATGATTGAAATCCATGCATTTGTAAATGTAAAGTGAAACATAAATCAACTCCATAATATTCTAAAAGAAAAAATATCTACATATACAGAGCTTTCTCAAATGTCGATAATATGCAAAAAGTGCCGAGAAATGGAACTTATTCCTTCTAGAGGGCATGAATGTCATTCCGATGTATGGGAAAGATGTGTCATTGCATACTTGTGTGCCTATAGAAAATGACAGACCTCAAAATCTACATTTAGTCCATTGGGGACTAAGGTGTTTAGATAGTAGATCCATCTCATCTCACTTTTAATGAGTTTTTCCCTAATATCTTCTCCTCTCCAATTGCAACATATTTTTTCTATCCCAATGAACTCTATACTTTTTGGATCACAATTGTGATATTCTTTATAATGAAGTGATACATTATGTTTATCGTACCCTCTAGTTATATTGCATAAGTGTTCGTTGATCCGAGTAGTGAGTGGGCGAGATGTCTGGCCTACATATCTTTTGTCACAAGGACATCTAAGTACGTATATTATGTTCTTGGTATAGCAAGTTAACAGATCTTTTATTTTATAGTTAATTCCTTTTGCTCCTGCATTGAAATGTCTTGTAGTTCCCTTTTTGCTGTTGGTTTTACGGCATGAGATGCACTGGCCACAATTGTAGAAACCAGGGGATAAGCCAAAGGGGTGTGTGGACTGATGTTGATTGGTGGTTTTAATGTGGTTGATAACCAAATTTTGGCTAAGATTTTTGCCTCCCCTAAAAATTATTCTTGGTTTTTCTGCCAAAATATTATTTAATATTGGATCATTAGTTAAAATTGGCCAATATTTTTCCACTGACTTTTTTATTATTTTGTTGTTCATATTATAATCCATAATGAATGAAACATTTTCAGGTTGATTGTCACATTTAGATTTATATTGCAATAATCCATCTCTACTTGTTCTTAGAATTTCTTGTTTAGTCTCTTCTAGGAATTTTTTATCATATCCTTTTTGCCTGAAATTATTCAGCAATTTGTCGGCCTGAGCTGAAAATTGTTCGTCATCTGTACAATTTCTACGTATTCTTAAAAGTTCACCTTTGGGAACAGCTCTGAGCCAGGGAGGGTAATGGCCACTGTCAATAGGTATATACCCATTGACTTGAACAGACTTGAAAAATGTTCTAGTTTTTATCATTCCATTCTCTATATATATATCAAGGTCAAGGAAATTGACCTGGATAGTACTGATATTAATATCTAATTTAATTCCTATGTCGTTATGATTTAAATGATCCAAAAATAATTCTAATTCGCTTCTCTCCCCCTTCCAAATGATCAATATATCATCGATATATCTCTTGTAGAGGACGAGGTTGGGCCCCCAGCCATGCCCTGTCCACACCACACTATTCTCCCAATGGGCCATGAACAGATTGGCATAGCTGGGGGCAAACCTCGTCCCCATGGCTGTCCCATTACATTGGATCATTTAAATCATAACGACATAGGAATTAAATTAGATATTAATATCAGTACTATCCAGGTCAATTTCCTTGACCTTGATATATATATAGAGAATGGAATGATAAAAACTAGAACATTTTTCAAGTCTGTTCAAGTCAATGGGTATATACCTATTGACAGTGGCTGTCCCATTACATTGGATCATTTAAATCATAACGACATAGGAATTAAATTAGATATTAATATCAGTACTATCCAGGTCAATTTCCTTGACCTTGATATATATATAGAGAATGGAATGATAAAAACTAGAACATTTTTCAAGTCTGTTCAAGTCAATGGGTATATACCTATTGACAGTGGCCATTACCCTCCCTGGCTTAGAGCTGTTCCCAAAGGTGAACTTTTAAGAATACGTAGAAATTGTACAGATGACGAACAATTTTCAGCTCAGGCCGACAAATTGCTGAATAATTTCAGGCAAAAAGGATATGATAAAAAATTCCTAGAAGAGACTAAACAAGAAACTCTAAGAACAGGTAGAGATGGATTATTGCAATATAAATCTAAACGTGACAATCAACCTGAAAATGTTTCATTCATTATGGATTATAATATGAACAACAAAATAATAAAAAGGTCAGTGGAAAAATATTGGCCAATTTTAACTAATGATCCAATATTAAACAATATTTTGGCAGAAAAACCAAGAATAATTTTTAGGGGAGGCAAAAATCTTAGCCAAAATTTGGTTATCAACCATATCAAAACCACCAATCAACATCAGCCCACACACCCCTTTGGCTTATCCCCTGGTTTCTACAATTGTGGCCAGTGCATCTCATGCCGTAAAACCAACAGCAAAAAGGGAACTACAAGACATTTCAATGCAGGAGCAAAAGGAATTAACTATAAAATAAAAGATCTGTTAACTTGCTATACCAAGAACATAATATACGTACTTAGATGTCCTTGTGACAAAAGATATGTAGGCCAGACATCTCGCCCACTCACTACTCGGATCAACGAACACTTATGCAATATAACTAGAGGGTACGATAAACATAATGTATCACTTCATTATAAAGAATATCACAATTGTGATCCAAAAAGTATAGAGTTCATTGGGATAGAAAAAATATGTTGCAATTGGAGAGGAGAAGATATTAGGGAAAAACTCATTAAAAGTGAGATGAGATGGATCTACTATCTAAACACCTTAGTCCCCAATGGACTAAATGTAGATTTTGAGGTCTGTCATTTTCTATAGGCACACAAGTATGCAATGACACATCTTTCCCATACATCGGAATGACATTCATGCCCTCTAGAAGGAGTAAGTTCCATTTCTCGGCACTTTTTGCATATTATCGACATTTGAGAAAGCTCTGTATATGTAGATATTTTTTATTTTTTCTTTTAGAATATTATGGAGTTGATTTATGTTTCACTTTACATTTACCAATGCATGGATTTCAACCATTATGGATAGATCTATATTATTCCATCTATGATTAGATGCTCTCTGTTAGAGAAGAAAAAAATTTTATTTTATTTTATTTTTTTTGCGATAATTCACCTCTATATATTATTGTACGAGGCTGATATGTGATCTGAATGCCTCAGATGTCTCTTTATCATTTAGATACTCAGTCACTAAAGATCGATTTGCTTTACCCCACATATTCATGAAAAATGTTGAATCCTACCACCATGGAGATAGCTGTTACATTTGCTAATGCATAGATTCTAATCATTATGGATAGATCTTTATTATTCTGTATATCTAAGATTAGATGCTCCCCTTTAGAGAAAGAAATTTCTGCGATAATCCATCCCCATATGTTATTTTATGAGTCCGATATGTGATTTGTGTGCCTTAGATGTCTCTTTATCATTTAAATACTCAGCCATCACAGATCTTTTTGCTTTATCCCACATATTCGTGAAAAATGTTTAATCCGATCACCATGGAGACCAAGCAAAATCGGAAGTGTACTAACGGAAACCCTTTAAGCTTCTGCTGAACCGCAATCAGCTGGCGATTATATACCCAGATGGAACGCAGATGGCAAACACACCCTCTCAAATCCCAAATGGACAGCCCATCGAGTGCTCTGTTGGAACGCACGCGAAGGACGCTCCCGTTAAGTACCCCTTTGAAACGCACGCGAAGGACACTCCTTATGACTGATTGGGATCAAGATAAAAGACACCTGCTCAACATGAAAGATTATCCGACTGATGAAGCTCGCAGGACTAGCGAGAGAAACGCGTTTCGGTCTACCCTTTTTTTCTCCTTATCTTTTATCCTTTTATTGTTAATCTATTTGATTTTATTTGTTTTTATTTTGTAATAAATTTTCTTTGAAATACTACTTTCATTCTTTGCTATTTGATCCGGATTTCCATCATATCCACTTACTAGCCTGTGCTAGTTTTTACATCTTAGGGGTGGGACCCCCCCTCCATTGAAGTGGTCCACAAGCTGAAATACTGAGCCACTCAAACGGGAGGCTCAGTACCACGTGAGTGAATACAAATTGTTCTTTCATTATCACAATTTCTATTTTGGTATTGTGCCATATATCTCTCATTTATCGAGGTATCTCTGGACATCAAGAGACCACTTCCTACCATTACCATCCTGATGGGAGGAGCCCCCCATAGAGGCTTACAAGCAAATACCACGAGCCTATAGGCTCTATGTTTGTGAGTGTGTATTCACCATTATATACCCATTCTTGTACTGTAAAATATACTACGCAATGAAGGCGTCTCTTTTTGTATTCTAGAATTGATTTTATCCAAGAACAACTGTGATACTTGTGAACAGAATATTCACCTATCCTCTTTTGCGCTCCCTCCACAAGCTAAAGTTTGTATTGCTTACAATACAATGTTATGTCACACACAATACAATGTTATGTCACACACAATACAATGTTATGTCACACACACACAATACGATGTTATTATGACTCACAATACAATGTTATCATGATGTCTCACACAATACAATGTTATTATGTCACACACAATATAATGTTATCATTATGTCTCACAATACAAGGTTATCATGTCTCACACACAATGTTATCATTATGACACACACAATACAATGTTATGTCACACACACACACAATACGATGTTATTATGACTCACAATACAATGTTATCATGATGTCTCACACAATACAATGTTATTATGTCACACACAATATAATGTTATCATTATGTCTCACACAATACAAGGTTATGTCTCACACACAATGTTATCATTATGACACACACAATACAATGTTATGTCACACACACAATGTTATTATGTCTCACACACAATACATTGTTATCATTATGTCTCACACACAATACAATGTTATCATGTCTCACACACAATGTTATCATGATGTCTCACACAATACAATCATTATGACACACACACAATACAATGTTATTAGGTCTCACACACAATACATTAGGTCTCACACAATACAATGTTATGTCACACACACAATGTTATCATTATGACACACAATACAATGTTATTATGTCACACACACAATACATTGTTATTATGTCTCACACACAATACAATGTTATGTCACACACACAATACAATGTTATCATGACGTCTCACACAATACAATGTTATCATGTCACACACACACAATGTTCTCATTAGGTCACACACACAATACAATGTTATTATGTCACACACACAATACAATGTTATTATGTCACACACACAATACAATGTTATTATGTCACACACACACAATACAATGTTATCATTAGGTCACACACACACACAATACAATGTTATCATTAGGTCACACACACACACAATACAATGTTATTAGGTTACACACACAATACAATGTTATCATTAGGTCACACACACACGCAATACAATGTTATCATTAGGTCACACACACACACAATACAATGTTATTAGGTTACACACACAATACAATGTTATCATTAGGTCACACACACACAATACAATGTTATCATTAGGTCACACACACACAATTACAATGTTATCATTAGGTCACACACACACAATACAATGTTATCATTAGGTCACACACACACACAATACAATGTTATCATTAGGTCACACACACACACAATACAATGTTATCATTAGGTCACACACACACAATACAATGTTATTAGGTTACACACACACACACTACAACCTCAGACGAGTCAACAGAGCGGCAGGTTCAAAACACTGATCCTGACATTTATTTTCTCATTAAAATGTCTCCCAACCCGTCCCCCCCCCCCCCCCCGGGCCCCTATGCTACGTCCCCAGAATCCCCACACAGGCGCTTACAGCAGCTTTGGAATAGTTTGGAGTCCGCAATGCTGAGGGTCCTTGAGAAGCACTAAAGAACAGTTGTAAATTCACCAACTTCTGACAGATTTTTCTCTTTACAGTCAAATCCTGATAATACAGTCACTTATAAAGCGCCGGCAAGTTCCGCAGCGCTGTACAAGAAAACAGAATAACAAGTATAGATACACGTTACACAGAACAGGAGCTTACAAATCCAAGATAATGAGGTCCCTGTGACTTCTAAAGAGGGAGGAGGCGCCTCCCAAAAAACACAGCCCATACAAAACGTACGTTAACCCCGTACTCCTCAAAAATCTCCACAGCACCACCTTGTGGCTATAAAAGAGGCCAATTAACCTTGGCTAGAAAACGCGAGTGGAAGCCGCTAACGAGCTCCTCAGATTATATTAGTGAGGAGGTACTTTCTGAGCCCAATGACGGCTCTGACCTGGACTACTCGCCCGAATCCTCTCCCGAGGTATCGGATCCTGTGTCTTCCCCATCTTCCACTGAGACCAAAAAACTAACTTCAGACCCGGTAGACGTGTTGGGAAAGTCCATGTTTGTATCAGAGCTTTTAAAGCACCCCTGATCGGTCGAGCGGATCCCCATTCAGCGTGTTGGTCAATATATAGAAGCGCGGATACGTATGCCAATGGGACTAATAAACCGGAAACAACCTGAGGGCTGAGTGTCCCAACTCTGGCACATAAACTTAATACGGCTCCTGAGCTGGACCCCAAAATCATTGAATTTTTACAAGACTCAAATTGGTCTCCAGAAAGAGGAATTGAGGCTACCTTTAATGGTGTGCCATGACAAATTATTCCATTTCTAGGTCCATTGGCCAAGTCGATGGATTCAATAGAAATAAAAAACAGACAGACCTGTTTGATTATAGAGGCCGGGTCCATAGGTTAGTCTGTATTTTTGGGAACATTAGATAGAGCTGTATTAAAGGAGACGGTCAATTCTCCTTAAAATTGACCCGAAATTAACAACATTAGCTGATAATGAGCCGAGCCCAGAAGCTGAAGGCTTCCTTTTCGGAGAAGGTATTTATTAGGAGATGAACATTTACGCAGGTTCATTCTCCGCTATCACCATAGTTAACTCTACTATTAGAAGGGTTTTCCCCAACAAGGATTTTTAGAATATCACAATTTTTTCCAACACTGGCTGTTAATCACAGTAGATCCATTGGTCCTACAAAAAGTAATGGTTTCAGGATAGAGTTTGTCGCTCAACCCATACAAAACCTACCTCCGGGTATTCTGGTAATATCCCAAGAGGACAAAGTATCTGCCACCTTAGAAATAAAAGTCCTTCTCAGAAAGAAGGCTATAGAAAAAGTGATCCCTCCTGAAGAGCAATTTATAAGCAATAGATTTTTTGTGCGAAAAGGACGGAAACTTCCATCTTCAAACTTAAAAACAACTGAACGAACATGTGGTACACAAGCATTTCAAGATGGAAGACACTCCATTGCTGAAGGGAGTCTTAAATCCCAAAGATTGCTGGTCAATATAGACCTAAAAGATGCTTATTGGACTATTTCCGTACACAATATACTCCTGTTAGCAAAGGGCCAATCGTCGACAATACGACACAGGGATTGGACAATCAATCCTTTGTCCAATTTGGGCTTCCTGATCAATTACAAATAAAATGTATCCTGACACCGACATGGTCCATAGAATTCTTAGGCTTCACAGTCAATTCACATGAAATGTCCCGTTCTCTGCCTCCAGACAAGATTCGGCTGATTCGCAAAGAAATCAGATGCCTTCTGTCCCAACTAGAGTTCACGTTGAGGTGGGTAGCTCCCTCTTAGGTCTCCTCTCTGCATCAATACAAACGATCTTCCGGGAAGGCACAATACCTGCGGAGAGGATGGCTTTACCCCAATTCCATCTCTTTGAACGAAGAGTCGAGGTTAGAGATGCAATGGTGGCTAGACCACATAGATACATGGAATGGCAAAGCCATTATCCATCCCACTCCAGAGTTAATCATAGGATCAGACGCCAGATCTGGCTGGGGCGCGCACTGCGGATCGTTTTCCTCAGGCGGCAGATGGATGTCCACAAATTGTCTGGAGCTCCTAGCGGGATTGTTTACTATTCAAATATTATCAAACATTTCCCAGCATGCTCCATACTCCTGAAAATGGACAATTTTCAGTTGTACACAATCACTTTTACCAAAATTTTACAGTTGGAAACAAGACCCCGTGGCCTTAGTCACGGATGCTGTGGTTCAAAATTGGCCTTCAAGAATCCTTTATGCAATCCCTCAACCATGGTTTCCACAGCTTCTGGAACTATCTGTAGATATTCCCAGACGGATTCAAATTATCATCGTCCAATTTGAGGGATTCGGAAAAAAACGTTGCAGAATCATCGGCAATCTCGCTAGTAGCCTGGAAAGCATCAGGGGGTCATTGGCCTTCAGACAATATTTCGAAGGCAATTGCTTCCCTATTGTCAAGTTCCTGGACTCCGGCTACCAGAAGGAGATATAATAGAGCACGCTATCCTCCAAAGAACCCCATTCTTGCAACTGTATTTTAATTTTTAAATTTTTGGCTGATTCCTTGGTTCAAAGTTCCCTCCAATTTACTTATAAAAAAAAACAAAAAAAAAACACTTTTTTACCTGGTCTTTAGCTCTGCTTCTCCTCCTCCCCCCACCCTCTTCCTGCTGTGTAGTTTTAAGGGCACACTTAGCAAATCTCCATTCTATATCGCAGCACACACTGACCAGCACAGACCCAAGATTCTCCACTCTGCAGTCCCTCCCTCCCACCCAGGCCTGGTCCATAATTTAAAGGGCTCCTTTACAGCTGTTTCCACTTCTCTCACTAATTACCTTTACTCAGCCCAAGCTTCTGGTTCCTCCCATACAACCGTCACAACATTTCTTCTAGCAACCAGCTTCACCTTCCCTCTGCTCCCATCTGTTTCACTTACCCCCATCCCTTAGAATGTAAGCTCACGGGATATCTGGCCGAGCACTTTGTTAAAGTGCTGTATCTCCTAGACAAGCTATCCTACAACGCGTGGTCTAGGGGCAATAAATACCCATGTGTGGTCTAGGGGCAATAAATACCCATGTGTGGTCTAGGGGCAATAAATACCCATGACAGCTGCTGTGGCCATGGCTATAAAAACCGGAGAAGCACACAGCGCGTATTTGTTTTTTTTAAAAAATACAAAAAAGGTCTGAAATCCGTTATATACAAACAAATTTTATTAAATCGAAACAAACTTTTTAAACGAAGAAACAGGGTTTTTTTGCATACAATGGGCAAATACTGCTGCGTCCGAGCTGCTCCCGTCCGATCCGATGTCTATGTACGTGAAGCAGTAATTTGCATCAGATTCCGCAAACAGGACAAAAGAAACATATTTTTTATAATTTAAATTGAAAATTACATGTCTTGGCAAAAACGTCTGCAATCGCCATCCACTCCTCTTTGTTGGGTTTCTTCATAACGACATCATGAAGGATTTCCCATAGGGCGCAGCATGTTTCCCCAATGATGTCACTAGCTGTGGATTGTCCGATCATGAAGGCATAGTGCGACTCACCAACGACTGTCCGGTTCCTAAATACCTATGAAATTTATGAAAAAACAATTAGTTCATGCTTACATTTTGTTTCTACAGTCAATAACATGAAGGCAAAGTGGAGGAGCATTAAGGATGCTTTCATCTGCCACCGGCGTAAGGAGAAGGAGTACCGGAGTGGAGCGGCTGCCAGTGCGCCATCGCACTACATTCACGCGGACCAGCTGGAATTCCTCATCCCATGCGAGGAAATGCGTAGGTAAGTCAAACCAATAACAATGTTTAGGAGGGTCGTGGATATTGTTTTACAGAACATGTAAATAATAATATAATGCACCCACTAATGTATGATTTGCTATTGACAGCACTGACAGCAGCTGGGAGAGGCAGGAGGATGACCATGAGGAGGAGGACACGGCCACCCAAGATCCACAGCCATGCACCTCGTTCCAAATGACGGAAACATAACCATCACCGTCACAAACACAGAGACAGAGGCACCAACAACTTCTGTGCCAAGGTCTGCCACACCAGCCATGACACCTCCTGTACAGAGACGTACAATTTTAAAGGGGCTGTCGACAGAGGACCCAGCATGAGGACGACCGAGTGATCTGCGTCATGGAGGACCTGGTGCAGAATGTTCAGAAAATGTCCTGTGAGGCCCATTTCCTCCTCAGCTTGGAGGACAAAATGAAAAGGGTGCCTAGGAGTCAACAGACAGAGGCACCTGATGCCGTCACCCGTGCCCTCGACTCCTTCCTTCCACCTGAAGAACACTCCTCCCAACAACATACACAAGCTACAACACAACCTCTACATACCACACACCTGCACACACTCCTCCACCTACCACCTACTACCCTGAAACATGGTACTCACACACACAGCCCCCTGAAACATGGTACTCACACACACAGCCCCCTGAAACATGGTACTCACACACACAGCCCCCTGAAACATGGTACTCACACACACAGCCCCCTGAAACATGGTACTCACACACACAGCCCCCTGAAACATGGTACTCACACACACAGCCCCCTGAAACATGGTACTCACACACACAGCCCCCTGAAACATGGTACTCACACACACAGCCCCCTGAAACATGGTACTCACACACACACAGCCCCCTGAAACATGGTACTCACACACAGCCCCCTCTCAGATATCCCACACCCAGCTGTGGAAGGAGGGAGGAGATGCAGGGTGACGAGCATCACTATCAGAATCTATAATCTCTGTATCCCTAGGCACCTTTTTCTTTACCTTGCTGAGGAGGGAAATGCCTCGCCCGTTGGCTGTTTTGTGTTTGTTTAGGCAATATGTGGCGAACTGCCCTGCCATTACGTGGTTTAATTTGGATAATTTAGGATAATATTTACCTTTTTTCTACATATTTGTAGAATAAACCATTCTTGGTTTAAAAAGCAACAGTAAAAAGTCTCTTTATTTTATTGACCGGCGGCTGCTCTGCGTTCTGATCGACTCGTGCTCGGGTTTCTCCGGTGTGTTCGGCGGGGTTAATCCAGATGTTTTTGCAGGGTTTGGGCAAGCAATTGCCGGGTTATGGGGTGAGTGTTCAGCAGGTTTGCAGCGACTTTTCACCAACACTACATCGGCCCTGTGGCACTTGCTGAAACCACCGCAGGGTAGGTGAAGGGAATCGTCGATCTGCTCCGTATTGGATGAAAAGTCAAACATGCAGTGACGGCTTGATTCACTTTGAATAACCCCGACAGCACATCGCACTGTATTATGTGTCTAGTGATGTTAGTTTACGTAATCAGCAATCTTTCCACCGGTGCAATGCTCTCACGCATGAAGGGGTCCTGCCGGTGCAAGGTGGGGGACATCAAGTCCAGCAGCTCATCAAAACTATTGTAAAATAAAAAAACAAAAAAAAGGGGGAATTAATAGCAAAACAAATCTCTGATGGTGCCATCATATGGGACACAACAACAATAAAAGCAGGGTACGTGTACTAACCTCTTTACCGTGTGTATTGCATAAACTTCTCCTCGTGTGCACGCAGAGTTGCAAACAACGCCCAGCCCTGACCTCGTTGTCGGTCTGCAATGGTCAGATGCACCCGGTAGCGTCGCCTGGCCATCGCCTGCCTCCTTCTCCTCAAGCGCAGATAGTGGAAAGCTGCGATTGTTGCAATGGTGCGTCTTGGGCAGATCTCCATTTTGCATCTTTGGTTCGTGCACAGGGAGGACTTTTTCATTGGGCGCCTCCGTAATTAAGACAGTAAATTTCCTATTGGACACCTCCGTAGTCAATCACAAAACGCGCGTAGAACGCGCGTTTCATTTTTGTGAAACACAAGGAAAATGCCGGTGAAAAACGCACGTTAAAACGCTTAGGTGTGAACCCAGCCTAAGAGTTACTCGCCACTAGATGCCCCACCTAACCCTTTTCCAGCATTGCCTCTGCATTCTCACTCGCCAAATGCGAGTGGAAATTTTGAGGCCTGTATATATTATATATATTTTGTTGAGTCTAAACATGTATGCAGGTATACTGTAGTTGTAATATTTCATGTAAAGTATATTTTTTCCACAGGTGCGATTTTTTTGTACACTGTTTGGTTAATTTGGGGAGGAATATATATATATTTGTTGCTTTCGCCAGATTTTGGTTGTGTTTTCCTCCAGTGAGACGACTCATCTCTCCAGCGTTTTTTGTGGAGGTTTGGCGCTTCCCTTGCAACAGTTACTGAGGAGAGGCGCGGTTTCGCGCCACTGCCCTGAGGTAACGCTCATGGCAGCTTGCGCATGCGCTGCGCAGCTTGTTGCCTCGGGGAATCTCTACTGAAACGGCGAGTTTGGTGTCTTCCCCGCAGCTGTTGCTGAGGAGAGGTGCGGCTTCGCGCCACTGCCCTGAGGTGACGCTCGCGGCAGTTCACGCATGCGCAGAACGCCGCGGCTTGTTGCCTCAGGAAAGTTCCCATGAGTTAAAAATAAGCAAAATAAATAAAATGGTAATTTAAAGAAATAAGTGGTTTATGACTGGCTCGAACCTGCCTGTTCCCCTCGTTCTTATGCCCACGTTTCTTTCCCTCCTACTTGGAGTATAATATGGTTAAAATGTCTAGAGAATCTCTCAGCCAGACGTTCATTTATAATTTCCCCAACTTCAGATAGATTTTTATCTAGTGATTCCTGATAGGATAATGAGGTCCCTGAGACTTCAATGAGGGAGAAGAGAAACTCCCAAAAAATATCCCTCATAAAACCTACGTCTACCCGTACTTGTAATGAATTCCCACAGCACATCACTGTGACGAAAAAAGGAGCCAGTTAACTCCGGCTGACAAAGAAAGAGGAAGCGCGCTAGAGGCGCAAAGATACGGCAGCTCCTCAGAACATTCTAGAGAGGAAGCAATGTCAGATTCTGAGGTGAATTCCTCTGACCCGGAGTACGATCCGGTCTCCTCTCCTGAGGCCTCACATTCAGTTTCCTCACCTGATTCCACTGATTCTAAAAACCGCTTATTGATCCGGTAGATGCTGTAAGAAATTCAATGTTTGTACCAGAGCAATTAAAACATCCCCGGTCAGTGGAATGGACACACATAGAGCATGTGGCTGGTTATATAGAACAGCATATCCGTATGTCAATGGATAAACAAACCAGAAGTAATTTGAGGGCTGAGTGTCCAGCCCCAACTTTGTCACATAAGCTTAATGTAACCCGAGTTAGATCCCGAAATTATTCACATCCTTAACCAGTCAAATTGGTCCCGAAAAAGGGGAGTAGAGGCACCTTAAGGGGTGTCATGATAAATTGTTTGATTTTGTAGGTCCATTGGTAAAAATTGGGGAATTTTCCTATTCCATGACGGAAAGTTCTAATTTTAATAAGGACTTGGAGGCGAGTATTTTGCCATCTCTTTTGTTTTTCATATTGTTAACTCTTTGCTGCTATGAAGAAAGTAAACTTCCCCCACAACAGGGGATGAACACACCCCACACCCTCTCCCAGCCAATCAATATAGTCCCGCCCAGAGATTGACTTCTGGATTGCAAAGAAAGAGGAGTGGTCTATCTCCAGGACGAAGCGCAGCTACCCAACGGGGAAGCGTAGGAGCCAAACACGGCCAGGCGTGGGGAGGTCACAAAGAACGCCATCAAGACAATCAGCGCAAAGCTGAAAGAGAAACAAACACGGGGTCGGGGTTAGAACCGTGTCATCAACTGCTTGCGACGCAAGCGCACAGGTGACAAAAACACAGGACATCGCAAAGGTGAATAAGTTTATTCAGGAACATGCGCGCACACTCGGGGTTGAGTACAACGCAATTGCGCAGGCACACGCAGTAAATAAGACACAATAAACCTTGCTTTGGTTATTAGCATTATTATTCTTTATAAAGCGCCAGCATATTCCGCAGCGCTTGTTGTCCAAGTAATCAGAAGATAAAAACACAAGGGAGGGAATTGGGGGGGGGGGGGAGGGAATTCAGGGGGGGATGGAAATACTCGCCTCCAAGTCCTTATTAAAATTAGAACTTTCCATCATGGATTAGGAAAATTCCAATTTTACCACAGGACTCTGAGGCTCCTATTTTGCCAATTCAAAGCTGATCAATAACAGTCTCCGTCCAGTGTCGCATGGGACGTATATAGAAAAAGGCGAGCAGTAGACTCCCTAGACCAATCAGCGGAGCGCATAATGTCCTCAAGTTTACAACCAGCGGGCCATCGCCGAGGAGGCCATGGTGGCACAGACCGAATGTGCCTTAAAGGAGGCGGTACCCACCCCAGTCAGACCCAGCAACCAGCGCACCCATCGCGCCAAGGTCAACGAAGAGACGGGGCGATGAGGAGCACGGAACGACAGGAATAGAGGAGAAACCGCTCCCGCACGGAACCCCACCAGGCGGTTCTCGTAAACCCTAAGGCATCGAACCGGACACAACAACAGACGATCAGGATAGGCCGGGAAAAACACAGAAGAAATGGAAGTCTTGGTACGTCCAGTCACGAAGAAAACACCATCCGGTACGAAGGAACGAGAAGGATAGTCCATAGCCCGGACATCACCGTCACGCTCAAAGGATAGCAAGCAGAACAGCATTACCAGTTTCGCTGACAACTGCCGCAGGGACAGATCCCCATTGTCCGGCCAGGCCTCCAGGAAACGCAGTGCCAGGGAAACATCCCACGCTATTGAGTACCGAGGAAGGGGGGGGGTCATTCAAAACGAGCCCCCCGCAGCAGACGGAAGACCAAAGGGTGCTGCCCCAAAGCCACACCTGCGAAACCCACATGTCCAGCGGAAAGTGCCGAGCGGTAGACATTCCGCGTGCGGAAAGCCAGACCAGAGTCAAACAAAGACATCAGGAAAACCAAGACAGAGCTCAGAGGCCGAAACGGGATCCTGACTCCGTCCCAAACACCAAAGCAGACCACCTGATCCAGGCAGATCTAAATGCTCCCCGGGTCCCCGGGGCCCACGCTGTCAGGTGTATTGGAAGGGAAAAAAAGTAAAATGGATGCTTGTAGCCATTTTGTTTTTAAAGATAGTCTTTCTTTTTCCAAATTTCCCTAGTTAGAAATGAACCGAGATTTTTTTTACAGAGTTCATGGCTGGGTGAGATCCAGATCCAGGATTTTTAGAAATACCAGACATGAAGGAACCTTAAAATGTCTTTGTGTGATATAATGCCCAAGCTAAGTGCTAAGATCGGTCATAATTAAATTTATTGGTCTGTTTTAAGTCTTTAAAACAAGAAGATATTTTGTCTTTTGGGTATAGGAATATAAGAGTTAATATTTTCGTAAGGTAAAATATATTCACAAAATATGTTTATAATCAAGGTAGATTTTATTATATTACAGTAGAAAATAAACTCTCTACAATATAAATTGGAGCGTCTAAGTGGTAAATAGTATAATTATTGAAGAATAGATTCTGTTGAGTTAACTAGAAAAGAAGTCAACTGATAAGACTCAGTAAAAACTTAGAAAGGAGTGAGGGATATAAATTTGATCCGACATGTAGAGACTAAATGTCGACATTGGGAGAAGAGAAGGTCTTTGTGTAGATTGACCTTTTGACACGAGATAAGGATATTAAAAAGAAATGGTGGAATTTCCCCAGCATCGGATAGATTCCTCTCTATTGACTCCCATCGGGAGGACGAGGTCCCTGGGACTTCGAATGAGGGAGGTGAGCAACTCCCTAAAAAATGCTCTCAAAAAAGGCTTATATATGCTGATATACAAGAGGAATCCCCACAGCACTGGTCCGAAAAAGAGGACGTTTAACATCGGCCACCACTAAAAGAAAGTGGAAACGCGCTAAGTGCGCCAAGGAGACTGACAGCTCCTCTGATTGTGTTAGTGACACGGCGTCAGATTCGGAGGAGAGCTCTGACCCTGACTATGACCCGAAGGTTTCTCCGATCGAGTCAGACACGGTATCGCCAGCTGAATCCAACGAGGTTAAACAACCGGTTATAGACCCAGTAGACGCACTGAGAAACTATGTTTGTCCCTGAACAACTTAAGCACCCGCGATCTGCGGAGTGGACACCAATAGACCATGTAGCAAAATATATTGAGCAGCGCATTCGCATGCCGATGGATAAAAAAACCTAGGAATAATCTGAGGGCTGAGTGCCCAACACCAACTCTGGCACATAACTTGCATCTAACACCAGAATTAAACCCTAAAATAATTGACATTTTGCAAGGGTCAAATTGGACTCCTAAAAAAGGAGTAGAAGTCACTGTAAAAGTGTGCCAAGATAAATTATTTGATTTGTTGGGTCCATTGACTAAACTAATGGACTCGGTTGAACGATCTCTCCTCACAAACGAGAAACTAGACCTGTTTGAGTACAGGGGCTGGATTCAAAGGCTACTTTGCGTGTTCGGAAACGTTAATACCTCGTTATCCAGCGAAAGGAGGAGATCTATACTGCTCAAAATTGACCCTAAAGTGACCACTTTGGCGACAAACAAACCAGGCCCTAGTGCTGAGGGCATGTTATTTGGGGACAACAGCTTTAAGGAGATGACAGAATATACGGGGTCCTTATCTACGGTTGGCAAAGTAAAGGCCAACATTCGAAAAGCTTTCCCGAATAGGGTTTTTGACAGGGCTGGGAAAAGCAGGGGCCGTTTTCCCGGCCGTTACGCATACTCCACCTCAAGAGGTTCTTTGAAGTCCTCTTATCAAGAGGTCCCAAAAAATCCCACCTTCTTCCCACAAAGGTCCAGGCCTCAACGACATCGAGGTTACAGAGGTCCTAGGAGATCAGGATCCTTTGGTGAGTACGTGTTTACACCTACATTCTTCTACACAAGAGGTGGGGGGCAGGACATCAAATTTTTTCAAACAGTGGCAGATAGTCACGTCAGATCAGTGGGTTCCTCAGACTATACAAGGTTTCAAAATAGATTTCGCTTCACATCCCATACAGTATGTTCCTCCAGGGATAATGATAATGTCCGAAAAGGACAGAGCGGTTACTTCACTAGAAGTAAAAGATTTATTCAGAAAGAATGCGATAGAAAAAGTGATTCCTCACAAAGAGATTTTTCTCAGCAATATATTCCTGGTAAAGAAAGAGGATGGGAGTTTCCGTCCAGTAATGAATTTAAAATGTCTCAACGAGTACGTAATGTACAATCACTTCAAAATGGAGGGAATCCCATCATTAAAAGGGGTCTTAACTCATCAGGATTGGTTGGTCAAGGTAGACCTGAAGGATGCGTACTTGACTATTCCGATAGAGACTTCGTGCAGGGATTTTCTCTAGTTCATCTGGGAGGGCACACTTTGGAGATTCAAGTCCCTTCCTTTTGGTCTGTCTTCCGCCCCTTGGTGTTTCACCAAGTTAATGAGACCAGTGGCGGCATTCCTCCGCGGCAGGGGACTGCGTCTGATAATTTACCTGGACGATATTCTCCTCCTGGCAGAGGAGGCAAAATTATTGATGGTCCACAGGGATTGGACGGTGAATCTGTTATCCAATTTGGGTTTCTTAAAAAAAAAAAAAATAATAATTCTTACACCAACACAATTGATAGAATTCCTAGGTTTCACCATAGATTCAGTAGAGATGTCTCTCTCCCTGCCAATGGCCAAAGTCCAACTGATTCACAAGGAGATCAGAAGTCTTCTATCCACACAGGAGTTTCCTCTGAGATGGTTGGCTCGCCTACTGGGGCTTCTCTCCGCAGCAATACAAGCGGTCTTTCCGGGACCGCTGTATTATCGGGCCCTTCAACGTCTGAAGGCACGATACCTGAGGAGGGGATGGCTTTATCCAGATTGCATCTCTTTGGACGACGAATCGAAGGAAGAGATGCAATGGTGGCTACACCACTTGGAATCGTGGAACAGAAGAGCCATCATCCATCCATCTCCAGAATTAATTTTAATACATCGACTCTCAGGCTCCTATTGCTTCTCTTTCTTGCTTTATTAAACATAGCAAGTGGCAACTAGCAAGAACTTTGAAAATATGTTTTCTCTTTTATTCAATATAAAGGCTTCATAACAGTAGTAACAGATATATATATATATATATATGGTATCTTCCGACACCCCTTCATTCCTTTGGACCAGTCCTCCTTCCTGTCAGTACCCATCAAAACCGAGCAAAGCCCTTCCTACTTCCTCTTTCTTAGCTGCTCGGCGACTAGTTAAGTATAACAAATTGCCTCTGATATTATCTGCTGTTTGCATAGACTTGGATTGATTTTGAGTTAAATATATATATATCATTTGGTACCTTTTCTGAGCTCGCCCGGCTTTACCGCGGCATTCGCATCCTAGTTCAATATATTGCCATCATACTCTGTTCATTTATCTGCCGTTTGCATAGATTTTAATGACACTAGATGTGTATATATATATATATCTCAGTTTGTGTTTGTTCGGCGGGCGCCCGGCTTTAACCGCAGCGTTCGCATTTTTCCCATTAGTTCATTAATTTATACTGTACTGTGACCGCGGCGTACCTCCGTCTGTCTGCCTGCTCGAGACGCTGCACGCGCTCGCTGACTGGGTGGGCGGCTTAGTCCGCAAGGTCTACACGCGGGCTTTCTGTCCGGCGCCATGTCACAAGGCAAAACCCCGCAGCGTCTAATTTCCCAAGAGGATTCTGAACATCCCAAACGTTTTAACGCGGCGTTCGCATGTCCCGTTCATTTGTTTGTTTCTCCTTCACTGTGACCGCGGCGTACCTCCATCTGCCTGCCTACTCAAGACGAAGCACGCGCTCGCTGGCCGGGTGGGCGGAGGTTTAGTCCGCAAGGTCTGCACATGCGGGGTCTCTGTCAAACACCATGCCACGAGGCAAAACCCAGCAGCATCAAGCTTCCCCAGAGGATTCTGAACATGGACCCATACATGCAGGCATCGAATGATCTGCAGTATTTAAGGCAGTCTCAGTCCTGTCTGCTGACTTCACTTGCTCTCAAACAGAAGTGATGGCTGAGACTCGCCACATTGATGATCCCCCGCCGCTAGCGGTTTTCTGATCAGGGCTATACACTCACTGCGGTGAGGCCCACCGAGACCCCCCTGGCCACCACCACGACACGTGACTGGAGGGGCTGGCAACCCCGCAACATTGCCAGGACACGTGCACCCATCCCCCGCTGCTGCAACCCGTAAACGTGCTCCTGCACACCCGGTTACAGCTTCCACCAAGAGAGTTAAGGTCTCTATCGTATCTTATCCAGACACTGCTGTTGTCCCTGCTCCGTTTCAGGACGCATACCCTGACTCCGAGGAGGACGACACTAGCGACGTCATTGATGTATATGCCTCTGACGAGGAATTCCCTGAGACCCCTTTATGGGTTCATTCCAAAGCCCACCCGGGCATTATTATTTATGATCTTATGGGAAACCAACTCTTTTGCCCCGACGACTTTTCCCATCCAAGATCCACGGAAAGGTCACAATTACCCCACGTTGAGAAGTGGGTCGATGCACAGGTGCGTACAGCCCTGGACAAAGCTACTCATAACCGCATGAAAGCGGAGAGTCCCCGTCCCACCACGAGTGGTAAAACTTGCTTAACTCCCACAGTGGATGAGTTTCGTTGATATAAAATGTCACCCCTACGGGCTGGACCCCCAGTAAAGGCATAGACCACGCCTTTGGGGTTTGCCAAGGTAAACTACTTGACACCATGGGACCCCTGGTAAAATTGCTGGTTACAGCAGAGCAGGCTAAATTATCGGGTGATCCCCTGGACCCCATTCAAATTACTAACTGGGCCCAAAGGTCACTTGGCTTCCTTGGCAATGCCAACACGGCTCTAGACTCGGAAAGGCGTAAACGCATCCTGTTAAAGATGAATCACCAACTAGCTGGGGTGGGGGATAATGAATTGGGTGCTGCAGCTAACGGTGCTTTGTTCGGAAAAGGTTTCCTGCGAGACATGAATGAATATTCCCGGTGCCTTTCATACTATGGAACGAGTGTCCAATTCGCTTACAAAAAGGTATTCTCTGGGGTTTCTCCGCGGGTCGATGGATATTGGGGCCGAGCTACCGGCCATGCACAACCCATCAACACCGGCCCCGCGGGAGGCAACCCCTCCACTACCGCTAATCCAGCACCTCCCTCGCTTTTCCCTACCCGTTCACGACCGTGACGTGGCAGAGGATTCCGGGGTGCCAGAGGCGGTCATTCTTACCCTTCAGACATACAGGTACCTTTACATCTTCTACACCAGTCTACGACCACCGTGGGGGTTGCTTTTGTTATTTTCACACTGTATGGTGTCGCAATACATCAGACCGTTGGGTCCTCAATACGGTACAAGGGTTTGCTCTGGAGTTCTATTCTTCCCCGCTCCACCTGTCAGTTCCCCCCCTCTTTTTCCCTCTTTTGGGGGACGGGCGGATACTGGTGGAGCGGGGTACTACGGAACTAGGCCAGAAAGGGGCCATAGAACGTGTTCAACAGGGGTCCCCGGGCTTCCTGAGCAACCTGTTCCTGGTGCCCAAGGAGGACGGCGGCAGTCGTCCAGTAATCAGAGTTGAATGGATCAGTGATCTACCGGCACTCCCAGAGGGAGGGTACACATATGCTCAGGGATCGGTTGGGACCCCGCGATTGTTTGGCAATGGTGGATCTCAAGGACGCATTCCTGACCATCCCGATTGCCAAGGACTCGCGGGCTTTCTTTCAATTCCTTTGGGATTCCGATCTCTGGAGATTTCGCTGTCTACCTTTCGGCCTGTCTTTGACCCCTTGGGACTTACCAAGGTACGGAAGCCAATCGTGGCATGGCTATGCGCCAAGGGTATCTGTCTTATGGTATATCTGGACACCGTATTACTGTTGGCCTCATCGGAGTATCAGCTGCGTCTCCATGTACAGTGGACGGTCGACCTTTTTAAATCTCTGGGTTTTTCTAGTGCATCAGGAAAACCAGTCCGCTCTCCCTCCCAGTTCCTGAAAGTTCCTGGGATTCAGTGTGGACAGGGTTCTGATGTCGCTGATAGTTCATCTGTCCAAGTGTCGATCTCTTACGCGACGTTCGGTCCCTTTTGGAAACGTATTCCCCATCCTTACGGGACCTTCCTCACGTGAGCGACCTTCTGGCAGTCCCGAGACTGTCTGTGAAGCCAGCATCCCTGCAATATCGGGCCCTCCATCGCCCGAAGGACCCCCTTTTCTCTGAAAAGGTCTCCTCTGTTCCTCTCCTGTTACAAGTTACCTGGTTCACCTGACATTGGTGTCTGTCAAGGGATCAGGACCCCTTCGTGATTCGTGTTGGACTTCCTTATGAAACTCTTTGATCAGGGTAGGCTTACCACACACTTCACGTTTATAGATTGGCTTTATCCGCTTATCATGTAGGTTTTACAAGGAACGCCTTTAGGCAAACACCCTCTGGTTTGCTATTTACTTAGGGATATCAGATCTGATTTACTTGGGACGGTATCCTTTAACTTGATTCCCTGGCACAATGGCCTTATCAGGATTTAACTTTGCGTCAACTTTCTGCTAAGTTGTTGGCCCTTCTGTTCTTGATATCATACAAGAGGGTGGCTGATGTCAGGGCGTTGGACTTCAGGGCCCATTCTTTCGGGTCTGGGGGTGTTCGCTTTGACATCTCCCGCCGTACTAGGACATCCTTTTCGTCTGCCTTTTACCCGGCGTTTCCTCACGCCCAACTTTTTTATCCGGTTAGGTGTCTCCAGGTGTATGAATCCTGTCCCTCTACGACTTCAGGGTCCTGAACCTTCTCCAATTTTCGTTGCGTTTACATCTCCGTTCGCCCCGGTGGGTACGACTACGCTTGCGCTTTGGCTATTGGGATTGTCAGGGATTAATACATATGTTTGGCGCTCATTCAATTCGCAGTGCTATGGCGTCTTCCGCTGTTTCGGCAGGTTGTCGGTTGGAGGACTTATTGCGATCAGCTGACTGGTCCAGAGTGTCCACCTTCCGATCCTTTTACTTTAAGCCGGTTGTTCATTGGTCATCCGCAGTTGTGGGTCAGCTTTGAACAAGCAATAGGAGCCTCAGAGTCGATGTATTAAAATTATAGAATTTAGCTATGTATGACGATCAGTTAGAATTTTAATAATAAGACTCTGAGGCGAGTATTGCCCGCCACTCCCACCGCTATTGTGGTTTTGGTTGTTTCCTGGGTCTGCGGATCCAATATCTTCCACTCTCACGTCTTCTTTTTCCTCAGCCTCGTGAAGGATTTCCTTGATTCCTGCGGATTGCCCTTTGGGTTTACTACTCTCCTACACTGATAATAATAATAATAATATTATTTATTTATAAAGCGCCAGCATATTCCGCAGCGCTGTACAATAAACACAGTACAGACAGGGTTACAATACATTGAACAACATTTGACAAACAGTACAGGAGGAGATGAGGGCCCTATTCCCGTAGGAACTCACAATCTGGGAGGGTTGGGGTTGGAAACAGGAGGAGAGGACTGTAAGGTGAGAGTGATTGATGGTTGCGTCAGTGAGTTGGGGGGTCGGCTTCCCTAAATAGGAATGTTTTAAAGGGAGCGTTTGAAGGAAGAGAAGTTAGGGGAAAGTCTGACAGTACGAGGGAGAGCGTTCCAGAGAGTGGGGGCTGCGCGTGAGAAATCCTGCAGTGTATCATGGGAAGAGGTGATGCGGGGAGAAGCTAGGCGCAGGTCACTGTTTGACCTTAGGGAGCGGGCTGGGGTGTATTTGGTGATTAGTGAGGACAGGTAGTGGGGCGCTGAGTTAGTGAGGGTTTTGTAGGTAAGGATAAGGATTTTGAACTTAATTCTGCAGTGGATGGGGAGCCAGTGAAGGGACTCGCAGAGGGAGCGGCAGAGACAGAGCGGCGGGTGAGGTGAATTAGCCTGGCGGAGGCGTTCAGGATGGATTGTAGGGGGGAGAGGCGGGACAGAGGGAGGCCAGATAAGCGATTATTGCAATAGTCGAGTCGGGAGATTACCAGGGCGTGTATGAGTTGTTTTGTGGCGACAGCGGTAAGAATGGCCGAATTCTGGAAATATTACGCAGTTGGTATCGGCAGGAGGAGGAAAGAGACTTGATGTGGGGGATGAAGGAAAGAGCAGAGTCAAGTGTAACTCCAAGACAGCGAACTTGGTTTGATGGGGAGATGGTGATACCCTCCACCGTGATAGAGAAGTCAGGAGGTGGGGAGGCATTAGAGGGAGGAATAAGTAGGAGCTCAGTCTTTGACATGTTGATCTTTAGGTGGTGGGAGGCCATCCAGGAGGAGATGCCAGATAAACAGTCACTGACTTTTGAAAGGACAGGGGGAGAGAGATCAGGGGTAGAGAGGTAGATCTGAGTGTCATCAGCGTAGAGGTGGTAATTAAAGCCAAAGCTGTTGATGATTTTGCCCAGGGAGGAGGTGTAGATGGAAAAGATCAGAGGACCAAGGACAGAGCCTTGAGGTACACCAACAGATAGAGGCAATGAAGAGGAGGAGTTACCAGCAAAGGACACACAGAAGGACCTGTTGGATAAATAGGAGTCAACCCAAGCAAGTGCAGTGTCACCGAGACCCAGAGAGTTGAGGGTCTGTAGAAGGAGGGGGTGGTCAACAGTGTCAAAAGCAGCCGAGAGGTCAAGCAGGATGAGAATAGAATAGTGGCCGTGTTTTTTAGCAGTTAGGAGGTCGTTGGTGACTTTGGTGAGGGCAGTTTCAGTTGAGTGTAGGGGATGGAAGCCAGATTGCAGGGGGTCAAGTAGGGAATTGGAGGACAGGAAGAGGGAGAGGCGGTTGAAGACTAGTTTTTCTAAGAGCTTTGATGTGAAGGGAAGCAGGGATACAGGGCGGTAGTTGGATGGAGAGTTGGTGTCTAGGGATGGTTTCTTTAGTAAAGGGGTAACTAGCGCGTGTTTGAAGGCGGATGGAAAGGAGCCAGTGGAGAGAGATAGGTTGAAGATGTGTGTGAGAGCAGGGGTGAGGGAGGAGGAGAGAGGGGAGGAATTAGATGTGAGGGAATGGGGTCGAGCGGGCACGTGGTGAGATGTGAGGAGGACAATAAGGAATTGACTTCCTCCTCAGTGGTTGGGAGGAAGCGGCAGAGGGTGGCAGAGGGGACCTGTGGGAGTGGAGGTGGCAGATAACTATCTTGTGTTGGGATGTTGCTACTGATAGTTAGAGTTTTACTGAGGAAGTAGTCTGCCAGGTCTTGAGCGCTGAAGGCAGCTGAGGGGGGGAGGTGCAGGTGGGTGGAGGAGGGTGTTGAAGGTGGACCAGAGCCGTTTAGGGTTGGAGGACAGCGTAGATAGAAGAGATGAGAAGAAGGATTGTTTGGCCAAGTGGAGGGCAGAGGTGTATGACCGGAGAATAAACTTGAAGTGAACAAAATCAGCTTCAGAGTGGGATTTCCTCCAGGCACGCTCTGCAGTGCGGGAGCATCTTTGCAGGTAGCGAGTCTGGAGGGTGTGCCAGGGCTGAAGCTGGCGGCGTGGGGCCTTACAGAGTCGAAGAGGAGCAAGAGTGTCTAGAGCAGAGATAAGCGTAGTGTTGTAGTGATTAGTGGCAGCATCAGGGCAGGTGAAGGATGAGGTATGAGGGAGGTGGTGAAGTAGGTTGAGAATTGATGGGGGTCCACAGCATGTAGATTTCTGCGAGTGTGTGTGCGGGGTGGGGGAGCAGGGTGTGCGGGGTGGGGGAGCAGGGTGTTTAGGAAGTCCAGATAGGTTGAAAGAGAGAAGGTGGTGGTCAGAGATGGGGAAAGGGCGACAGTTGAACTCAGAAATGGAGCAGAGGTTGGAAAAGACCAGGTCAATAACGTGACCATCGCGATGGGTAGGGAGGAGGGAGGATTGTGTGAGTCCAAGGGAGGACGTGAGTGAAAGAAGTTTGGAGGCAGCAGGAGCGGAAGGATCGTCAATGGGAATGTTGAAGTCCCCGAGAATTAGGCATGGAAGATTAGAAGACAGGAAGTGAGAAAGCCAGGTAGCAAAGTGGTCAAAGAACTGGGAGGTTGGTCCCGGTGGGCGGTAGATGACTGCCACCCTGAGAGCCAGAGGAGAGAACAGGCGGATGCAGTGTGTCTCGAAGGAGGAGAAGGAGAGGGATGGGGGTGGAGGAAGATGCTGGTAGGTGCAGGTGGGAGAGAGCAGGATTCCGACCCCGCCACCATTTCTCTCACCCGGTCTGGGGGTATGGCTCAAGTGTAGACCGCCATGTGAGAGAGCAGCAACGGAGGCCGTGTCAGAGGGAGTTAGCCAGGTTTCAGTTAAAGCTAGGAGGTTGAAGGAGTTTGAAAGGAAGAGGTCATGGACGGCTGTGAGTTTGTTGCACACAGAGCGAGCGTTCCAGAGGGCGCAGGAGAAAGAGGACAGGCGCTGAGGGACGATGGGAATGAGGTTGCTGGGCTTGCAGGGAGGTGATTTATGTGCGATGGAGATAGGATGAGAGGGAAGTATTGGATGTGTTGTGGGGCCAGGGTTAGGGGATATGTCACCTGAAGAGAGTAGCAGCAGGAGGGTGAGAAAGAGAAGGTGGGAATGGGATTTGTGGGAGTGGGAGTGATTGGCAGCGCGAGAGTTAGAGGGAGACCATGTTCTGAGGAAACAAAGGAGCTCATGCGAGGCCATCATGTGGGACGAGAGGAGGGAGGGAGAGATGCAGATAGTGTAGGGGTCGGTGGTAGAGGGGCAGGAGTTCCATTTAAGGAGAAAGGTAGAAGTAAAGAGGAGAAGCGTGAGAGAAAGCATGATATAGACTTGTGTTTACCCAGAGTAAAATAGGGCCTTGCAGTTACTTCCTCCAGTCCCGCAACTCCAGGAATCAACTCTAAGCGTCCACTTAAGACTGTCACTTGTGAATGTCACAAGAGCCTGGCTCAAATGGAGCCTGGTATAGTTGTTATATAGGGCAGGCTGATTGCAATCAGGCAGTTAAAAAGTCAACAGCATTTATTAAACCTCGTACAGCAAAGAAAGCGGAAGTAGGAAGGGCGTTGCTCGGTTTTGATGGGTACTGACAGGAAGGAGGACCGGTCCAAAGGAATGAAGGGGTGTCGGAAGATATTATATATATATATATATATATTACTACTGTTATTATGTTTTCTCTTTTATTCAATATAAATGCTTCATAATTTTCAAAGTTCTTGCTAGTTGCCATTTGCTATGTTTAATAAAGCAAGAAAGAGAAGCAATACTCGCCTCAGAGTCTGATTCTATAATTATAGAATTTTAATAATAAGACGCCAGCAGATCTAGGTGGGGCGCGCGTTGCGGCACGCTATCCACAGGCGGCAGATGGGATTACACATAAACTGTCTGGAACTCCTCGCTGGTTTGTTTGCTATTCAGAGCTTTATCAAACACTTCCAGGCGAGTTCCATTCTACTAAAGATGGACAATTTTTCCGCAGTGCGGTATATCACCATCTAGGAAGTCCCAAGTCCAGACAGTTGGCAGAGACAGCGAAGTCTTTTTGGGGCTTTTGTCTGTCTCACAATCTATCAGTTCGGGCACAATTTATTCCAGGCCTCAGCAATGTTGTGGCGGACTGGAATTCACGATATCTGATAGACTCCAGCGACTGGAGATTGGATACCAGGGTGTTTGTCACCTTGTCATCCCTCTGGGGTCCATTCTCTATAGATTTATTTGCGTCACACCTCACTACCCTTCTTCCGGAGTATTACAGTTGGAGACCAGATCCCATGGCTCTGGCTACGGATGCTCTGGTTCAGACCTGGCCTCTAGGGACTCTCTACACGTTTCCCCCGTTTTCCCTCATTCTATCAGTAATACGGTTAATACTATCACAGTTAGCTACAGTTGTGCTCATAACACCACTCTGGAGGTCTCAACCATGGTTTCCACGACTTCTGGAGCTGGTTGTAGACACTCCCAGATTGATTCGAATCTCCGACTCCATCCTGACGGACCCAGAGGGATCACTTCAGAATCTCATAGACTCCCACTCGATGTGGTTAGTAGCGTGGAAAGTGTCAGGGATCAATGGTCTTCCTTCGAGGTATCGGAGGCAACTGCCTCCTTACTATCAAGTTCATGGGCACCATCTACTAGGAGATATAGATCAGCATGGAACACATGGGTCGCTTGGTGTGTGGGACAACAGGTTGATCCCATATCGGCTCCTTTGAGCGATTTGTTAAAATTCCTCACTTGTTTATTTGAAGATGGGAAAGCGTATCGCACAATTAATAACTTCAAGTCAGCGATATCTGCATCACATCAAGGGTTTAATGGGTTCCTGCAGGGAAACATCCAATTGTATGTAGATTGTTAAAGGGGATACGATGTAAGAGACCTCCTCGTCCTTCTAACACCTGGGATGTTAATGTTGTGTTTAGTCTGTTGGATGGGTGGCCTGATAATGACGTTTTGTCCATTAAAAAAAATTTCGGCTAAATTAGCCATTTTACTTTGCTTGATCTCCTGCAAGAGAGTCTCGGACGTTCGGGCCCTGGATTTATGGGGTAGATGTTTCTCCCCCACAGGAGTGAAATTTCAGATTTCTAAGAGGACAAAAACTTCATTGTCAGAGGTTTTCTGCCCAGAATTCCCACAACGCCCTAGATTGTGCCCGGTTCGTTGTTTAAAAAAGAATAAGAAAAAGTTACCGCCCCTAACAGGTCTCTTCAATCTCTACGTTTATTTATTTCTATACATAAACCATATAAATCTGTAATTTCTACCACACTCGCTGGGTGGGTTAAATGGATCATGTCGGAAGCTGGTGTGGACGTCTCCGTGTTCGGAGCTCATTCTTCCCGGAGTGCTTCTGCATCCGGAGCTTTTTCTCGTGGCTGTCGTCTTGAGGACATCTTAAAAACAGCAGACTGGTCCAGAGAATCCACCTTTAGGGAGTTTTATATTTAAACCAGTGTCTCACATGTCACATTCATTAGTTGCTTAAGCTTTGAACTAGCATAATATGAGCCTCCGTGTCTTGTGGGATAATTCCCAGATTCCCCTATTATGATGACGGGGAATCATAATTATAATAAAGACACGGAGACGAGTATTATCCTGCCCAAATGATAGATATCAGGGTGGGAAAAATCATTCTGAGGATAATGTTATACGTTCTATAAGTGTTATAGATCGATCTTTTCTATATATTCCTTAGGTAAGCTCTGTTGACCTTTAACATGTTGATTTCCCTGACAGCTTGAGTGTTACTTTGAAAGTTGTGCCAGAATTTTGTGGAACTCACGTTGGGGATCGTCTTCGCCTGAAAGAACGAAGTCCTTCCGATGTTCATTGAGTTAAAGAAGTTTGTTACGTCTCGCATCAGAAAAGAGGAGGAGCTAATGGCGGTCGGAGGATTTATGGAGTTGGGCTGTACCATTGTCTGGACTGTACCAATGCATGTTATGGTTATATATTATTTAAATGTATTTTTTTTCTCTCTAAATACTTTTGTTGTTGTAGTTGATTGTTCTTTGCTGCTATCGGCTAAGTAAAGGAAAGATAGCGTAATACTCGCCTCCGTGTCTTTATTATAATTATGATTCCCCGTCATGATAATAGGGCTATCGAACGGACCGCTTGCACGAGTCAGTGTGTATACTAACCAATCCACATAAAAACAGAGGTGCGGCACCGCATGGACGAGTCAGAATGTACAGTTGTGTTCAAAATGATTCAACCCCCAATGATGTAAAGGGTTTTAGGGAATTTAGTGACATTTGTAATTGTATTCAGAATGAAATCCTACAAGGACTTTTTAAAGAACCATATGCAACTAAAATGACATCAATTGGTTTTGTAATACAGTAGTAAATGTTTCTTTTGTGAATTCTTCATTGACACAATTATTCAACCCCTTAAAGACTACCACTCTGAAGAACAGAGGTTCATTCAAGTGTTTTCAATCAGGTATTGAAACCCTGTGGATGTCACGGAGCAGCAATAAAGCATAATAAGCACCAATTAGGCAGCTTTAAAATGACTGTGATACTCAGCTCCTTCTAGACATTTACTGGTGTGGTTACAAACATGGTGAAGTCAAGAGAATGGTCCAGGAAGACAAGAGAAGAGGTGATTACCCTTCACAGGAAGGGCAATGGCTATAAGAAGAGTGCAAAGATGTTAAACATACCAAGAGAGACCATAGGAAGCATCATTCGCAAATTCAAGGCAAAGGGCACTGTTGAAACGCTACCGGTCGTGGCAGAAAGAAGATGCTGACTTCGACTGCTGTGCGCTACCTGAAGCGTAGAGTGGAGAAAAGTCCCCGTGTGACTGCTGAGGAACTGAGAAAAGATTTGTCAGATGTGGGTACTGAAGTTTCAGCTCAGACAATACGGCGCACACTGCGTAATGAAGACCTCCATGCCAGAACTCCCAGGCGCACCCCCTTGCTGTCTCCAAAGAATAAGAAGAGTTGACTGCAGTATGCCAAAAGTCATGTGGACAAACCACAGAAGTTTTGGGATAGTGTTCTGTGGACTGATGAAACAAAATTAGAACTGTTTGGGCCCATGGATCAACACTATGTTTGGAGGAGGAAGAACAAGGCCTATGAAGAAAAGAACACCTTGCCTACTGTGAAGCATGGCGGGGGGTCAATCATGCTTTGGGGCTGTTTTGCTTCTGCAGGTACAGGGAAGCTTCAGCGTGTGCAAGGTACCATGAATTCTCTTCAGTACCAGGAGATATTGGATGACAATGTGATGCAGTCCGTCACAAACCTGAGGCTTGGGAGACGTTGGACCTTTCAACAGGACAATGATCCCAAGCATACCTCCAAGTCCACTAGAGCATGGTTGCAGATTAAAGGCTGGAACATTTTGGAGTGGCCATCGCAGTCACCTGACTTAAATCCGATTGAGAACCTCTGGTGGGACTTAAAGAAAGCAGTTGCAGTGCGCAAGCCTAAGAATGTGACTGAACTGGAGGCTTTTGCCCATGACGAATGGGCGAAGATACCCGTAGATGGCTGCAAGACACTTGTGTCAAGCTATGCTTCACGTTTAAAAGCTGTTATAACTGTAAAAGGATGTTGTACTAAGTACTAAGATTGAATGTCACTTGGGGGTTGAATAAAACTGATAATGATGTGAGCACAGAAAAGACATTTGTGCTTATTTCATTATAAATGTTATGTTATATTTGTCTGACCTACACGTGCCTCTTTGATTTAATTGTAAGCAAGATGACTGAATGATCAAAATCAATGTCAAACTGGCCAAAACACTCAATTTCAGTGGGGGTTGAATCATTTTGAACACAACTGTATAATACTAACTAGGGATAGACCGATATGTTTTTTTTCCAGGCCGATACCGATTATTGGCGGTCTCTCAGGCCGATAACAGGGGCCGATATTCTGTGCGCTTAAATTTTTGAAAACGAACACAATTTAAAAGGATATATCATTTAATTTGTCTGGGTGTTAGAATTAAACGTGACTTCAAATCGCTTTTAAACATGAGCGCAAATGGTAAAATTAGCTCAGCGCACACCGTGGAAAAAATGACTTCTTTATCTTTACAGATTTGTGTGCAACGGGCTGTGTGTGTTGTATATCGCATGTATCGCTAGCGTGCAAGGGCCTGTGTGTGTTGTATATCGCATGTATCGCTAGCGTGCAAGGGGCTGTGTGTGTTGTATATCGCATGTATCGCTAGCTGGCTGTCTGTTTCTTTTTAAGTAAGTATTACAACCAGGGTGTGCTGCCGAATGCTCTGCTACCTTCACTAGCCCCACGCAGTCACGCACTAACCAACCCCACTAGCTGCAGCAGCTCCCCCTCCTTCCTCAGCTTCATCTTTAAAGCCCCGTTGCTCCGTCCATTGACTCCATCCATCATAAGCAGTTACGGCCCGGGACACAGCACTGCAACCCAGAGCTCAGCCTGACCTGAAGCCCCCTTAAACACAGCCCTGCCTGAAGTTCAACCTGCAGCAGGTGAAGAAAAAATGTCCCACAGCTAGACTGCAGTGCACACACACAACTGTGGGCCATGTTTTCTTCACCTGCTGCAGGTTGAACTTCAGGCAGGGCTGTGTTTAAGGGGGCTTCAGGTCAGGCTGAGCTCTGGGTTGCAGTGCTGTGTCCCGGGCCGCAACTGCTCATTATGGATGGAGTCAATGGACGGAGCAACGGGGCTTTAAAGATGAAGCTGAGGAAGGAGGGGGAGCTGCTGCAGCTAGTGGGGTTGGTTATAGGGATGTGCGTTTGGGGATTTTTCACAAAATTTCCCAATTCGTGTTTTCGGATGCGGCCAATTTTCTGAAAAATTTTAGATCCGAAAATGGCAGATCCGAAAAGTTTACCGAGCTGAAACGACATATTTTCGAATGGACTTGAAAAAAGTCAAATCGAAATTTATTGCTTTGAAAAGGAGGAGAACAGACGTTCCGAAAAAAACAAAATTTCCGAAGTTACGAAAAGTCGATACAAAAAACGAGCAAAGTGACACGAAAAATGGTCGATATTCCGAAAAAAATATGTACACGAAAAACGAGTCGAGCCGAACCGAAGCGAAACAGAAATCGGTCGAAACGAGCCGAATCGAAAAGTTTAAAAATCCGAAAGAGCGAACAAAAAAAAAATATAAATAAATCGGTGCACAAGCCTAGTTGGTTAGTGCGTGACTGCGTGGGGCTAGTGAAGGGAGCAGAGCATTCGGCAGCACACCCTGGTTGTAATACTTACTTAAAATGAAACAGACAGCCAGTAAACCTTTTTTCAGGCCGGTGACCGGGTCTTACCCTGCTCTCTCCGAGATCTGCATGCAGGGGCAGGGTTTCCGGATATGCTGACGCGAGGACCATGTGGTGGGCGGCGTAGCTCCTCATTGGTCAGCTTCTATTGCAAAGGAACAAGAACATCGCATGCGCCGCAGTGACCGAGCGCGCTGGGGATCGGCAAGTAGAAAATCGCTAATATCGGGGACTTGAACACCGATCAATTCGAAAACCCCCAAAATATCGGTCGATCCGATAATCGGTCGATCCCTAATACTAACCAATCCACACAAAACCGAGGTGCGGCACCGCATGCACGAGTCAGTATGTATAATACTAACCAATCCACACAAAACCGAGGTGCGGCACCGCATGCACGAGTCAGTATGTATACTAACCAATCCACATAAAACCGAGGTGCGGCACCGCTTGCACGAGTCAGTATGTATAATACTAACCAATCCACATAAAACCGAGGTGCGGCACCACATGCACGAGTCAGTATGTATAATACTAACCAATCCACACAAAACCGAGGTGCGGCACCACATGCACGAGTCAGTATGTATAATACTAACCAATCCACACAAAACCGAGGTGCGGCACCGCATGCACGAGTCAGTATGTATAATACTAACCAATCCACATAAAACCGAGGTGCGGCACCGCACGCACGAGTCAGTATGTATAATACTAACCAATCCACATAAAAACCGAGGTGCGGCACCACATGCACGAGTCAGTATGTATAATACTAACCAATCCACACAAAACCGAGGTGCGGCACCGCTTGCACGAGTCAGTATGTATACTAACCAATCCACATAAAACCGAGGTGCGGCACCGCATGCACGAGTCAGTATGTATACTAACCAATCCACATAAAACCGAGGTGCGGCACCGCATGCACGAGTCAGTATGTATACTAACCAATCCACATAAAACCGAGGTGCGGCACCGCATGCACGAGTCAGTATGTATACTAACCAATCCACATAAAACCGAGGTGCGGCACCACATGCACGAGTCAGTATGTATAATACTAACCAATCCACATAAAACCGAGGTGCGGCACCGCATGCACGAGTCAGTATGTATAATACTAACCAATCCACATAAAACCGAGGTGCGGCACCGCATGCACGAGTCAGTATGTATAATACTAACCAATCCACATAAAACCGAGGTGCGGCACCGCATGCACGAGTCAGTATGTATACTAACCAATCCACATAAAACCGAGGTGCGGCACCGCTTGCACGAGTCAGTATGTATAATACTAACCAATCCACATAAAACCGAGGTGCGGCACCACATGCACGAGTCAGTATGTATAACTAACCAATCCACATAAAACCGAGGTGCGGCACCACATGCACGAGTCAGTATGTATACTAACCAATCCACATAAAACCGAGGTGCGGCACCGCATGCACGAGTCAGTATGTATAATACTAACCAATCCACATAAAACCGAGGTGCGGCACCGCATGCACGAGTCAGTATGTATACTAACCAATCCACATAAAACCGAGGTGCGGCACCGCTTGCACGAGTCAGTATGTATAATACTAACCAATCCACATAAAACCGAGGTGCGGCACCACATGCACGAGTCAGTATGTATACTAACCAATCCACATAAAACCGAGGTGCGGCACCACATGCACGAGTCAGTATGTATAATACTAACCAATCCACACAAAACCGAGGTGCGGCACCGCATGCACGAGTCAGTGTATAATACTAACCAATCCACATAAAACCGAGGTGCGGCACCACATGCACGAGTCAGTATGTATAATACTAACTAATCCACACAAAACCGAGGTGCGGCACCGCATGCACGAGTCAGTATGTATAATACTAACCAATCCACATAAAACCGAGGTGCGGCACCGCATGCACGAGTCAGTATGTATAATACTAACCAATCCACATAAAACCGAGGTGCGGCACCGCATGCACGAGTCAGTATGTATACTAACCAATCCACATAAAACCGAGGTGCGGCACCGCATGCACGAGTCAGTATGTATAATACTAACCAATCCACACAAAACCGAGGTGCGGCACCGCATGCACGAGTCAGTATGTATAATACTAACCAATCCACATAAAACCGAGGTGCGGCACCGCATGCACGAGTCAGTATGTATAATACTAACCAATCCACACAAAACCGAGGTGCGGCACCGCATGCACGAGTCAGTATGTATACTAACCAATCCACATAAAACCGAGGTGCAGCACCGCTTGCACGAGTCAGTATGTATAATACTAACCAATCCACACAAAACCGAGGTGCGGCACCACATGCACGAGTCAGTATGTATACTAACCAATCCACATAAAACCGAGGTGCAGCACCGCTTGCACGAGTCAGTATGTATAATACTAACCAATCCACACAAAACCGAGGTGCGGCACCGCTTGCACGAGTCAGTATGTATACTAACCAATCCACATAAAACCGAGGTGCGGCACCGCATGCACGAGTCAGTATGTATACTAACCAATCCACATAAAACCGAGGTGCGGCACCACATGCACGAGTCAGTATGTATAATACTAACCAATCCACATAAAACCGAGGTGCGGCACCACATGCACGAGTCAGTATGTATACTAACCAATCCACATAAAACCGAGGTGCGGCACCACATGCACGAGTCAGTATGTATAATACTAACCAATCCACATAAAACCGAGGTGCGGCACCGCATGCACGAGTCAGTATGTATACTAACCAATCCACATAAAACCGAGGTGCGGCACCACATGCACGAGTCAGTATGTATACTAACCAATCCACATAAAACCGAGGTGCGGCACCACATGCACGAGTCAGTATGTATACTAACCAATCCACATAAAACCGAGGTGCGGCACCACATGCACGAGTCAGTATGTATAATACTAACCAATCCACACAAAACCGAGGTGCGGCACCACATGCACGAGTCAGTATGTATAATACTAACCAATCCACATAAAACCGAGGTGCGGCACCGCATGCACGAGTCAGTATGTATAATACTAACCAATCCACATAAAACCGAGGTGCGGCACCGCTTGCACGAGTCAGAATGTATACTAACCAATCCACATAAAACCGAGGTGCGGCACCGCTTGCACGAGTCAGAATGTATACTAACCAATCCACATAAAACCGAGGTGCGGCACCACATGCACGAGTCAGTATGTATACTAACCAATCCACATAAAACCGAGGTGCGGCACCGCTTGCACGAGTCAGTATGTATAATACTAACCAATCCACATAAAACCGAGGTGCGGCACCACATGCACGAGTCAGTATGTATAATACTAACCAATCCACACAAAACCGAGGTGCGGCACCACATGCACGAGTCAGTATGTATAATACTAACCAATCCACATAAAACCGAGGTGCGGCACCGCATGCACGAGTCAGTATGTATACTAACCAATCCACATAAAACCGAGGTGCGGCACCACATGCACGAGTCAGTATGTATAATACTAACCAATCCACACAAAACCGAGGTGCGGCACCACATGCACGAGTCAGTATGTATACTAACCAATCCACATAAAACCGAGGTGCGGCACCACATGCACGAGTCAGTATGTATAATACTAACCAATCCACATAAAACCGAGGTGCGGCACCGCATGCACGAGTCAGTATGTATACTAACCAATCCACATAAAACCGAGGTGCGGCACCGCATGCACGAGTCAGTATGTATAATACTAACCAATCCACATAAAACCGAGGTGCGGCACCACATGCACGAGTCAGTATGTATACTAACCAATCCACATAAAACCGAGGTGCGGCACCACATGCACGAGTCAGTATGTATACTAACCAATCCACATAAAACCGAGGTGCGGCACCACATGCACGAGTCAGTATGTATAATACTAACCAATCCACATAAAACCGAGGTGCGGCACCGCATGCACGAGTCAGTATGTATACTAACCAATCCACATAAAACCGAGGTGCGGCACCACATGCACGAGTCAGTATGTATACTAACCAATCCACATAAAACCGAGGTGCGGCACCACATGCACGAGTCAGTATGTATACTAACCAATCCACACAAAACCGAGGTGCGGCACCGCATGCACGAGTCAGTATGTATAATACTAACCAATCCACATAAAACCGAGGTGCGGCACCACATGCACGAGTCAGTATGTATACTAACCAATCCACATAAAACCGAGGTGCGGCACCGCATGCACGAGTCAGTATGTATACTAACCAATCCACATAAAACCGAGGTGCGGCACCACATGCACGAGTCAGTATGTATAATACTAACCAATCCACATAAAACCGAGGTGCGGCACCACATGCACGAGTCAGTATGTATAATACTAACCAATCCACATAAAACCGAGGTGCGGCACCACATGCACGAGTCAGTATGTATAATACTAACCAATCCACATAAAACCGAGGTGCGGCACCACTTGCACGAGTCAGTATGTATAATACTAACCAATCCACATAAAACCGAGGTGCGGCACCACATGCACGAGTCAGTATGTATACTAACCAATCCACATAAAACCGAGGTGCGGCACCGCATGCACGAGTCAGTATGTATACTAACCAATCCACATAAAACCGAGGTGCGGCACCACATGCACGAGTCAGTATGTATAATACTAACCAATCCACATAAAACCGAGGTGCGGCACCACATGCACGAGTCAGTATGTATAATACTAACCAATCCACATAAAACCGAGGTGCGGCACCACATGCACGAGTCAGTATGTATAATACTAACCAATCCACATAAAACCGAGGTGCGGCACCACTTGCACGAGTCAGTATGTATAATACTAACCAATCCACATAAAACCGAGGTGCGGCACCACATGCACGAGTCAGTATGTATACTAACCAATCCACATAAAACCGAGGTGCGGCACCACATGCACGAGTCAGTATGTATACTAACCAATCCACATAAAACCGAGGTGCGGCACCGCATGCACGAGTCAGTATGTATAATACTAACCAATCCACATAAAACCGAGGTGCGGCACCGCATGCACGAGTCAGTATGTATACTAACCAATCCACATAAAACCGAGGTGCGGCACCGCATGCACGAGTCAGTATGTATACTAACCAATCCACATAAAACCGAGGTGCGGCACCACATGCACGAGTCAGTATGTATAATACTAACCAATCCACACAAAACCGAGGTGCGGCACCACATGCACGAGTCAGTATGTATAATACTAACCAATCCACATAAAACCGAGGTGCGGCACCGCATGCACGAGTCAGTATGTATAATACTAACCAATCCACATAAAACCGAGGTGCTGCACCACATGCACGAGTCAGTATGTATAATACTAACCAATCCACATAAAACCGAGGTGCGGCACCGCTTGCACGAGTCAGTATAATAATTTGGACCCCGGGATGTCCTGGTCGGGGCAGCCAGAGGGTCGTGTTCGGTATTGTTGGAAAGCAGTAAAATAATAAAAAGGCTGTGTTGTTGTGTTTAAGTTACTGCAGCTATTGTTGAGATTTCAGTATAAAGTGAATAATGCTGCTGCACTAATTGACTTTTAGCTACAAATCACATCTAGTCTCAGAAAAATAATGAAACCGGTTTCCAGTTGTAATATTTACCACGTGTCCCCCATAGAATATAGAAGCGTAAAGTCTCGCAGGAGAAAATGGGATAAAATGACTTTACACGCTGGAAAGGAGTGACATTTTAATGGGAATTCACTTTTTTGTTCTAGCATTCTGCCAGCACATGACGTCTGCATTTAATAATGATATATTATGAATCTGCTGAAATAATAGGTGTCTGGGTCATAGAATAAAACGTGACATTAAACCCTGAGATTTCTTAACATAAAACAATACGGTAATGTGCGCCTTACTGTAATCCGTGGTTATTTTCCTTCTCTTTGCTGCTCTTCCTTTTAAAGCCTTATCTCTTCTCATGCTGGGGGAGAACTTGCTGTTTCAGCTGGCTCCCACTTCCTGTAATACTGGCTCCCACTTCCTGTAATACTGGCTCCCACTTCCTGTAATACTGGCTCCCACTTCCTGTAATACTGGCTCCCACTTCCTGTAATACTGGCTCCGGTTGCAAACCTATACACAGTAGGGGTCGACCGATTATCGGTACCACCGATATTTGGGGCCGATATTCAGTGATTTCCAGGTTATCGGCATCGGGCTGTTTCACTTGCCGATGTGCCGATAACTCTGAGAAGCTGCGATCTCTCTGGGCATGCGTCCCATCCCGGCACTTCCGCACTCTGGCCGGCAATGATGAGGTCACCTCGAGGTCTCCCCTTCCACTGGCTCGAACACAGTAAGAAACAGAGGGGGAGGAAGCACATCTAATTGTAATAAAAACAAACAGGATGGTCGGACTGATTTACGGAGGGTCCGTTCCGCTCTGTTGTGCTCCTCCCCTGCTCTCACTCTCCCTGTCTGCTCCTTCACGCTGTGCTACCTGCCAGTCTGTAAAGCTCCCCATCCCACTTCAAGTGGCTGCATAGGAGCATAAATCTTGCTCAACTCTACTGCCCTGACACCGAGATTAAATAAATAAATAAAAGCCTCAAATAGTTCACGGCACCCTTTATCTGCCAGCCATTTAGTTTTGTCTTGGCAGGTGCAGGGATTTGAGTTCACATTAGGGAAAATTTGATTTCTGACCCCAGGAGCTTACAATCAGCTTTCTAGGGAGCCACCTGGGGACAAGGAACTGAGTTTGCAGATTTTGTTTTTAGTAATGATAGAAGCCACAGTTAGGGTTTTAGTGGTCCTGGGCTACCCGACTGCCAGCTTCTGTGTCACGGCCCCTTGCATAAAAGTTTGCTATAAAGTAGTGCTGCACTTTTTACAAATGAGGGGGTACTGATTTACATCTTCCTGGGTCTCTGAACCCCCCCCTCCCAGCAGTGGATTCTAGAGATTCTGTTTACTGTGCCCCAATAAGTGCAGAATATGCCCTGTGCACAAATCCTGCAAACATCTGACTCCTGCTGCAAACACCTCTGCAGCCACCATACCTGAGCCTGACAGAGTCGAGGCAACACCTAGGAGCCAGGCCAGGCATGCTTTGCATAGAATAAACCTGAAATTTATGACCCGCATGGCAGCAAGGACAGCCAACAGGAAGAACAGTTTAGTGAATAAACCCCTTAAATGAATTGTAAGGTCCTGTGAGCTGGTCCCTCTGCTCCTCTATATTGTAAACTCCTGTGAGCCGAGCGGCTGGGACCAGCATTTTACAGATCATCACTTCTATAGCACCAGCAGGTTCCGCAGCGCAGTACACCAAGGAGCGGGGAAACAAAATAAATAAATGCCTCAAATAGTCCCTTTATCTGGGACTATTTGCATTGCAGGTTGCTTTGTTGTACCAAAAAAGAAGAAAAGCTGGAGCTTCTGAAAGAAAGAAAAATGGGGTGGTTGCGATTTCTTAACCATCACACTTTTTTTCAAGCACTTTATTTCTCTCAGCTGGTATGTTTACAATTTTGACACCAGATTTATGTAGAAATTGTGATTTCCTCTCCACCCCCCCCCCCCCCCCTCGAAAAATTTTAATGTACAGAATATCGGCACCGATATCGGTTATCGGCCTGAAAGGTAGCCGATTATCGGTATCGGTATCGGCACCTAAAAAGTGATATCGGTCTATCCCTAATACACAGACACCATGTATACATTGCAGAGACAAGGCAGTCTGCTGAAACAGCAAGTTCTCCCCCAGCATGAGAAGAGATAAGGATTTAAAAGGAAGAGCAGCAAAATAACCACAGATTACAGGAAATCACACGTTACAGTATCGTTTTATGGTAAAAAATCTCAGGGTTTAATGATGATCAAAAGACAGTCAGAAAGCTCAGCATACAGGGGAGACATGGCCCAGTAGTGAAGGGGTTAAAAGGAACACAACACGGAGGAGAGTTTCCCTGTAATAATTGGGCAAAAGCTGCTGACACAGAACATGCCCAATAATTATTTATTTTTTAAAATTTTGACCCATTTTACACCCCCCCCCCCCTTTTGTCCCTCAATGCGCAGCTCCTCCTCGGCGGCTCCTGGACTCCCAACCCTCCAAGTCCCAGAAGCTTTTCTGCGTTACCTGTGGTACACAGAACCCAAACACGCGGCTGCTGGTGATGCTGAGCAAACTCCTCCACTTCACGTGGGGGGGGGGGGGCAGCATCCTGATCATGGTAAAACTATGAGGTGGTCGGGATGTGCAGAGTATCCCTTCAACATACGCTTGTAGAGCTGCTCCCGGCAGCGGGTTGTGCTGCGTTACCTGTAGATTTGCTCGTAGGAGATGGGGATGTAGTCGCCGGGGCTCTGCGTTAAGAGCTGGTCGATGGCGCTCTCCAGCTTGGGCCAATACGTGCTGCGGTAATCGTCCACCGTGATGACATTCATTACTGAAAGACACAGTCACGGGTCACATGGGGAGCGCCTCTCTGTGCGTCCTCTGCCCCTATCTCCGCCACACCCTCTCTGAGAGATGTCCTGCCCTCTACCCCCCTCTGTGCGAACCCCACATTACTCCCTCTCCCCCACCCTGCGTGCCCTCCGCCCCTCTATGCAATTAAGAGGTCGTGCCCTCTGACCCTCCACAGCTTACCTCCATCCCCTGCCTCCGCCCCCCCAGCAATGGGTATCGTGCCCTCTGACCCTCCACAGCTTACCTCCATCCCCTGCCTCAGCCCCCTCCCCCCGCAATGGGTATCGTGCCCTCTGACCCTCCACAGCTTACCTCCATCCCCTGCCTCAGCCCCCTCCCCCCGCAATGGGTATCGTGCCCTCTGACCCTCCACAGCTTACCTCCATCCCCTGCCTCCGCCCCCCCCCCCCCAGCAATGGGTATCGTGCCCTCTGACCCTCCACAGCTTACCTCCATCCCCTGCCTCCGCCCCCCCCCCCCGCAATGGGTATCGTGCCCTCTGACCCTCCACAGCTTACCTCCATCCCCTGCCTCCGCCCCCCCCCCCCCAGCATGGGTATCGTGCCCTCTGACCCTCCACAGCTTACCTCCAATCCCCTGCCTCCGCCCCCCCCCCCCCCGCAATGGGTATCGTGCCCTCTGACCCTCCACAGCTTACCTCCATCCCCTGCCTCCGCCCCCCCCCAGCAATGGGTATCGTGCCCTCTGACCCTCCACAGCTTACCTCCATCCCCTGCCTCCGCCCCCCACCCCCCCAGCAATGGGTATCGTGCCCTCTGACCCTCCACAGCTTACCTCCAATCCCCTGCCTCCGCCCCCCCCCAGCAATGGGTATCGTGCCCTCTGACCCTCCACAGCTTACCTCCATCCCCTGCCTCAGCCACCTCCAACGCCTACCTCCGCCCCCCCCGCGATGGATATCGTGCCCTCAGCCCCCTCCACCTCAGCCACCTCCACTGCCTACCTCAGCCCCCTCCCTCAGCCACCGCCCCCTCCCTCACCCACCTCCACCCGCCCCCTCCCTCACCACCGCCTACCGCCCCCTCCCTCACCCACCACCACCCGCCCCCTCCCTCACCCACCGCCTACCGCCCCCTCCCTCACCGCCTACCGCCCCCTCCCTCACCCACCTCCACCCGCCTCCTCCCTCACCCACCTCCACCCGCCTCCTCCCTCACCACCGCCTACCGCCCCCTCCCTCACCCACCGCCTACCGCCCCCTCCCACCTCCCTCACCACTTCCACCCGCCTCCTCCCTCACCCACCGCCTACCGCCCCCTCCCACCTCCTCACCCACTTCCACCCGCCCCCTCCCTCACCCACCGCCTACCTCCCCTCCCTCCGCCCCCTCCCTGCGATGGAGATGTCGCACCCTCTGCCCCTTCCTCCGCCCAATCCCTGTGCCCCCTCTGGGCACCAAACGTTGCCCCCGACATCGCACCCATCCCCCCCTCTCTGGTCCTGACGTCACCCCCCCCCTTGCTCACAGAATTTGGAGGTGCTGCCGCTGATCCCCAATAGGGCCCGGCCCCCCGAGCTGTCACAGCGTCTCCTGCAGGGGGCGGCGGGCTCCGGGGGGGCGGGCAGCTCCGGGGGGGACTCGGGCCGCCGCTCCCAGTTGTTGTGGTTGGGGTCCTCCGCCTCCATCTTCTCCTCCTCCATGGGGGGGTCACGGCCTTCCTCACGGCTCCGCCGCCACAGCCTCCCGGGGGCCTTTCATGCCGGAGCCCCCGACTTTCAGCTGGCAGGCACTCCTCACCGGAAGCAGGCCTGGGGCTCTTCCGGCGCAGTGTATGCCGGGCAGTGTAGTCCGGAAGCGGGGATTTCCTCGTGTTATTTATTCCCGGTGCAGTCGCTTCCGGCGGGTCATTTCCGGTGTTGTGTCGCATCTGGTACAAATTCTGTACAGTTTCTCGGTGTAAAAACAAAGTATGTTGTTAATAAATCCGGCATAACCTTAAATTAACCCTTTAAACTGGAATATATATATATACACGGCTCAAAACACCATAAAGGTCCCTATGTCTGAATAATTAACCCTTTAAACTGGAATATATATATATATACACGGCTGAAAACACCATAAAGATCCCTATGTCTGAATAATTAACCCTTTAAACTGGAATATATATATATACACGGCTCAAAACACCATAAAGGTCCCTATGTCTGAATAATTAACCCTTTAAACTGGAATATATATATATATACACGGCTCAAAACACCATAAAGGTCCCTATGTCTGAATAATTAACCCTTTAAACTGGAATATATAATATATACGGCTCAAAACACCATAAAGGTCCCTATGTCTGAATAATTAACCCTTTAAACTGGAATATATATATATACACGGCTCAAAACACCATAAAGATCCCTATGTCTGAATAATTAACCCTTTAAACTGGAATATATATATAATACGGCTCAAAACACCATAAAGGTCCCTATGTCTGAATAATTAACCCTTTAAACTGGAATATATATATATACACGGCTCAAAACACCATAAAGGTCCCTATGTCTGAATAATTAACCCTTTAAACTGGAATATATATATATATACGGCTCAAAACACCATAAAGGTCCCTATGTCTGAATAATTAACCCTTTAAACTGGAATATATATATATACACGCTCAAAACACCATAAAGGTCCCTATGTCTGAATAATTAACCCTTTAAACTGGAATATATATATATACACGGCTCAAAACACCATAAAGGTCCCTATGTCTGAATAATTAACCCTTTAAACTGGAATATATATATATATACACGGCTCAAAACACCATAAAGGTCCCTATGTCTGAATAATTAACCCTTTAAACTGGAATATATATATATATACACGGCTCAGAAAACCATAAAGGTCCCTATGTCTGAATAATTAACCCTTTAAACTGGAATATATATATATACACGGCTCAGAAAACCATAAAGGTCCCTATGTCTGAATAATTAACCCTTTAAACTGGAATATATATATATACACGGCTCAAAACACCATAAAGGTCCCTATGTCTGAATAATTAACCCTTTAAACTGGAATATATATATATACACGGCTCAAAACACCATAAAGGTCCCTATGTCTGAATAATTAACCCTTTAAACTGGAATATATATATATATATACGGCTCAAAACACCATAAAGGTCCCTATGTCTGAATAATAAACCCTTTAAACTGGAATATATATATATATACGGCTCAAAACACCATAAAGGTCCCTATGTCTGAATAATTAACCCTTTGTTTGGAACTGAATATATATATATACACGGCTCAAAACACCATAAAGGTCCCTATGTCTGAATAATTAACCCTTTAAACTGGAATATATATATATATACACGGCTCAAAACACCATAAAGGTCCCTATGTCTGAATAATTAACCCTTTAAACTGGAATATATATATATATACACGGCTCAAAACACCATAAAGGTCCCTATGTCTGAATAATTAACTCTTTAAACTGGAATATATATATATATACGGCTCAAAACACCATAAAGGTCCCTATGTCTGAATAATTAACCCTTTAAACTGGAATATATATATATACACGGCTCAAAACACCATAAAGGTCCCTATGTCTGAATAATTAACCCTTTAAACTGGAATATATATATATACACGGCTCAAAACACCATAAAGGTCCCTATGTCTGAATAATTAACCCTTTAAACTGGAATATATATATATACACGGCTCAAAACACCATAAAGGTCCCTATGTCTGAATAATTAACCCTTTAAACTGGAATATATATATATATACACGGCTCAGAAAACCATAAAGGTCCCTATGTCTGAATAATTAACCCTTTAAACTGGAATATATATATATACACGGCTCAGAAAACCATAAAGGTCCCTATGTCTGAA